>DWNE01007740.1:0-12026 GCA_018249875.1 Cecropterus toxeus | reverse complement strand
TTCATATAGAACCCCTGTTCTATATGAAGTTGCTTACAAATGTCCATGGGCGGCAGTAACCACTTTCCATCAGGTGGTCTGCTTGCTCGTTTACTACTTCATATTTATAAAAAAAATATCCTTAACGCTGAACAAGAATCGTTTTGTTTCAGCCTTTCGTTTTCCCTCCACCATTCCAATGCATCTGCGGAACCCAAAAAATAATTGTAAGATAATAATTCACGCCCTTGAAAGCCCGAACTTCGTACGTACGGTGTAACTTTGTTTTATAAAGCCATTACTCATTCTTTTGTTGGCGATTGCGAAGGCAAATTTTTCACGATGAGACAAATTTTGAGAATAAATTAAGCAACGTTGTAATCTTGTGTAATAAAAACGACCAAGGGGTAGAGTTTCCTTTGTTTAGGAAGTGTACCTGCCAGTTAAATTAATTATGCGACGCCAAGTTTTTACATGTTCTCTTTTTTGGAATATAATCCAATGTTTGGTGGGACTTAATTTTCTTTTCGTAGTTTTGTGGGAGACAGCGTTGTGCTTTTTATTTGGAGGAATAAAAATCAAGTCATGTTTATAAAAAAAATATGAAAGAATGAACTTTTACATTAATTCCTTATGGTATCCCTCATCAACCCATTAGTGTCCCACTGCTGGGCACGGGTCTTCACTCAAAATGAGTCTTAGGACATAGTCCACCGTGCTGTCTAAATGCGAATCGGTAGGCTTCATACACCTTTGATTTTTTTTTAAAGAACTCTCTATTGTGCATGTTTCCTCATGAAGATTTACTTCACTGTAATTAATTGTTAAGACGCATATCATTTTTGAAAAATCAGTAGTGCCTGGGATTCGAACCTAAGACCCTCGATCAAAAGGCTGAGTTTCAATCATTAGGCTATTACTGCTTAAATGTGTTTAGGATTTACTTTTAGTTTATTTTAACTTTTTTTATTTGTTATTACCGGTCATTTACTTTACTACTTACCAGTATTGAAACAGTATTTAGGCAACTATAACTATTACAATTTTCCTATAAAAAATATACATTATTATCAAATGCTTATAATTAGAATACTTAGAATTGTATGATACTATTAAATATCCATTGCTTATAATTAGAATACCTCACCCACATACATCGCTTCCAACAGTAAATAAAATAATGAAGAGAATGTCATTCAGTATTTTAGTTCAAGTAAACACAAAAGGGCAAACCCAAATAAAATCAGAAAATACTGATTTCGCGTAAAAGGTATTGAAAAACTTCCACGAAACTTTCCAGGATATGACGAGCTTAACGACGTTCAAATATACTTTCACTTGAAAAATATTCGTCATGAGGAAGTTCCGAAGAAAATCCTCCATTATTTGGAATCCCTAAAAGAAAGCCTCCCGAAGGGTCCATCTTAATCTGCCTTCATTAGTCATGTCTTTATATCTGAAGGTCATTGTTTTGAAAAAGTCTCCCTAATTCCCGCCATTTATTCTGGTCTTATTTTTATTACACTGAGTATAAGGTATATACGTGTAAATTGGTATAAATGGCGTTATAAACGGTAAAGAGGTTCTTTTTAAGTAAAAGTTTTTCTTTTTACTTTTCCATAGACATCTTTAATCATTTCGAAATGGTATTGGTAATTATTAATGGTATTTAATTGTATTAATCTACATCTATTTCTGCCTAATAATAGCAGTGTTAAGCTCATCTGTGTTTTGGTATGCAGGTTTTGGTAACGGCAACATACTTATACGAGGCGTTCCAACTTAGTTGTCAGGAGTAGCAACGCATCTGTGGATAACCTAAGGTAAAAGGTCTTATTTCATCTGGGGTTGACTACAGATGTCCATGGGCGGCAGTGGCCACTTATTATCTGGTGGAGTGCATGCTAGTTTGTTAGGTTAATATAAAAAAAAATATACGTGACGAATAGATAACCTCTCTTCCTTTGGGAAGTAGGTTAAAAATGACATATCTGACAATAATACATTGCTTCCCCTGAGGACATAATTGAAACGCTTTGGATAATGATTTCTCCCTTACCACATCATACAGACCAGAACAACAATGCCTAAAATAGCTATTATTAGGCAGAGGTAACTACAATTTGAAACTAAAACATAGTTGTCTTAAGACAATGCAGAGGCAGTGTCACTTTCGTAAATGAATGCCAAAATTCCTTTAATATATTTATGAGGATGATGATGAGGATGATGTTAAGGATGATGAGGATGCCGACGGATCGGATGTTGAAGAAATTTTTTTACGATATGACAGGTGTTCTCATGCCCAAATAAAAAGTGCAGGAACATTTAAACCACAACCTATTAAAACAAGATTGCACCGTTGTATCTAACGGAAGCGCAAATTTCAACTTTGTTTTACAAAGTCATTATTCATTCCTTTGTTGCTGATGCGAGGTTACTACAAAATTTTATGACGCAAAAAGAAAGTGTGACGCAAATTAAAACGCTTTGTAATCTCAGGTCCCCGATGATAAAGAATTTAAAATTTAGATCGCAAACCGCGCTGATTGTAACGAATTTCGGCAAATAGTGCAAGGTTGAGATATCGTGGCGTGATAAAAAGAATCAGTGTAGCGAACTAAATTATACAAATAATTGTTTTTTTTACTATTGGTATAACACATTCTTTTAATTTGTCTAAAAGTACATATTAAATTTTATAAAAAAATAACAAGTTGTTTTTAATTGCTACTACCGAGGACTAGGATGGACGTCTCATACGATACGCAAGAACTACTTTGCACTAGTGGTACACATAGTTCACAAAGTTGTAGAAATAGAATAGAAAATATTTTTTAAGTAACAAATTGTACAATTTCGAATATATCCTAATTAATATTCTTCATTAGCATTATCTTGTCACAAAGTTATCCTCGTTAATTTGATGATAACATCAGCGTTATTGGAAGACCGAGTGTAAAGTCGCCATGTCATGCTTTCCTAATGCAAAGTTTATTCACAATATTTCGTAAGCAAATGGAACTCGAGGTACAAAGCTTTGAACTACTTTGAAGGCGTTCTATTTTGAGTGGCGGTCGTTACTGCCTTTACAATTGAGAGTGCTTACTTTATAACTCTGACGAAATTAAATAAACGATGTAAAAGTGGCTTAATATAAATTCGATGAATCCGTCAACGATAAAAACTTATTTTGGAAAGTTATGGTTAGTTACCCATAAATACCATAGAGACTATGCATACTACCTATAAAGACGTATTGGAGAATAAATAACATAATACAACGTACTACAAATATGTAATATACGTAATACAAAGTACTCAATGTACGCTCGTTTGCTTCTTCGATCTATAAAAAATGAATAAAGTATTTTTTTAGATACTCTATATAACATAAAGTAAATTAAGGACACGTGAGAAAACTTAACGAAATTTATGATATTAGAATTCCCTTTATCAACCTCAAACAAGTATTCGATGTGTAGACATTACTTGTCTTCTAGACACGCAGGGCAATATCGTGAGTTCATGAGCAAACAGAGCACGAACCACAAAGCTTTGAACCGTCTGCTTCAAGTGCCTCATGAGTCTTAATACCGTTATGGGCTAGCGTTGAGAGCTCTTCCGGTGCCCGCTTGAATTTTGGACAAGTCAAAAAATCATGTCACCGCTTTAGATTAAATTATAATATGTATTACATTTTAAAATTCAAAGCAGAAAATGTTCTTAAATATGTATTGTTTTAAGTAGATTAAAATAAGCTTTTGTTCTTTCTCATACCGCCCTTAAGTCTAACGTATAATACAATATTGTCATATCAATCAATTAGTTCAGTCGAGTTGTGTGCTTGTAGGATTTTACAATGAAGATCTAATAATTTAGTCTACGATAATGCGCCGGCATTCAATCCAGTTGTTATCGATTTATATTCTAGTTTAGTCAAAAGAAGTTTTGTCAATTGACCAGACGCCTGTGATTATCCGCAGATCAATTCCGTCGAGACAATATATATTGAACTGTAGCTCAATTTTACAATGCTTAAAGATTTTGGACAACTTTCACAAAAAAATGTAATTGTACATTTTATAAGTGAATGTTCTTTAATTAACGGAGTTCTGACAACGATGCCATTTTATAAAATTTAATAAATAAAACAAGTATCAGAATATTGCATGCCCCACTTTCCTTTGTAACTTGCGAATAAAAACATTTAGTCATTCGCTCGACGAATCCAAAAGGCCTGCGATGAGATGTCGCGTCAGAAAGAATTTTGAGTCTTGCGCTACATTTCAAAGGTCGACACACCTTCGCTTTGAAACTCCGACGCTTCGCAAAGCGCGTGTTATCTTAATCTCCGTCAACTCGCTCGAATGCACTATTGTGTGAACTCTTCCGCATGGCTGACGTATGCAGGAGTCATCGCGAGGAAGGTAATATTTTTGCCTAAGACGAAATAACTATATAGACTCCTAGTAAAATTTATTACAATTATAGTCTTTTAAGTTTTCTTCTATCGTTTTAGGACATATATCAGTGAGTATTTTTTTACGGGGAATGTTAACTGGATGCTCCGATTTATCACATAATTTGTTTGACTTTGGTAACTGGATAGCACTAGGTAGCGGTAGTTAAAAATTCAATTGTTACATGCTGATGTAACAAGCGATTCTATAATTATGGACGGAAATGGAGATAGAGTGTTCTAGTTGACTGTAGTTTATTTATTTAAATCTCTCAATACCTCAACATAGTATATGAGGCGAATTTAACGCTAAAATTATTCTCTGCCAATGTACATTATGCACTGAAGGTTTCTTTTTATAAAAGTACATACATTTTCAGTATTTATTCTTGTCTTTTGCTCATTTGTGCAGTTAAATCGTAAGTTAAAATTTGTTTAAAAAGTCAACTAAACCAGAGAAGTGTAACGTTTTACGTATGTACATTACATGTGTACTTCGTAAACTGTTACTCCTTTCGTGTATCCTGTAGTTTAATTACTTTCTGCTTTGGAAGTAATACAACATTGAAAATTAGAATGTAGGCTTTAATTAAGGGACTAATTTTCTTTTATTTCTTGCACCACATATATGGCTTGTATAAAAAAATCTGGGTTTTTCCTACACCATCTGATGCAAGGATACATTTTTTATATTAAAAGTCATCACAAACGTAAACATGTGACACTTAAAATATTCGTACTTTTTTTATTAATTTCATTTTTTTTAATTAATTCAAATTTATTTAAAGAATGAAGTCTTTTGACACAGTAAAATACAAAATTTTAAAAATTTCAAATACCAAAATCTACGGAATCAAAACCAGAACGGTGTTCTATTTTAAAACTGTTATATTACGTTCCCGTTTTGCAAAAACAACATTGATCTACACGAGTTTCTACATTAGGAGTCTATCCATCTATCGTCCGCGATTTATGCCCTTTGAGCCGACACCATTCTGCAAAGTTGCCTTCCGCCTCCATGCGCCTCAATAGCCTTTTGTTTTTTCTCTGATATCGCCTGATTGTTCGTGATTAGAACCTGAATCAACGAACCTGTTTATACACTACACAGTCCATTCTATACTTTTTAATCGATTTGAAAGGGGTTCCCTTGATTGATATGCTCTTGTTGTTTTTAATTTCAAAGTTTCAAGCACCGTTAGGCGCACTATTGATCTGTTAGAATGTGAGATTGATTACAAATTGAAGCTTTGTTGCTTTTTTCCTTATTGTTTGCCTTTCTTCGAGTTTAATGAAAAGTCTTGTTGAACTAGGTTAATTTACTAATTAATACTGTACCCAGTTAATGTATTGCTACAAGGAAAATAAATTGGAAGACTTCAAAAATACTAATGCGCTTTAATGTACAATACTATATTTTGGTCTTTATGAAAATTTACTTTATTCAGATTCAAAAATCAAGGACCGGTTGTAGTGGTGACATCTAGGGGAGGCCTATGTCCAGCAATGAACCTCGAAAGGCTGATGGATGGATGGATGGACACTACCGCCAATGGACTCCCGTGAACAACTTAATATATATATTTATTAAGTGTGTAGGAAGGAGGTCTCCCTATAGATAGCTCAGAACCGACCGGATTGGCGCTGATTAGGGGAGGTCTATGTCCAGCAGTGAACTCTCAAAGGCTGATAAAACTTCGAAGGGTTTTACCACCTATTTAGCGGCACTACATACTACGTAGCAACATGCTACGAACTTCCTCCGCCCTTCAACGCCAGTTTGTGTTAAACAATAAAGTGTAGTAACTAATATCAAACTAGTTAGTATATTACCTTTAATAGAAGCTACTCTAATTAATTGCATGTCGTCGAGTTTACGTCAGCCGTCAGCGTTTGTCAAACATTAGTTCGACGTCGACAAGACAAACGAGACGCCTAGCTAGTTGGAAGTAGTTCGCACTGGAGGTTAGACACTTTTGATACCACAAGCGATTTTATCGCTACAAGGAAATACGACTAAACATTCAATTTACGTAAATTGACGGGAATGTTAGTTTTTTTTTATTAATCAGGTAGTACCAATTTACCAGGTGGTAGAACCAATGTACCTAAACCGGGGAAGTACCACCTATTTCTAGCGTAAAGCAGATCTTGCGTTTCGGTGCAAGGGTCTGGTTGCCAGCTCACTTATATATGAGGCAACCATTTAAGTCCTCGGGGGTAGTAACTCATCTGTAATCGACTTCAGAAATAATCCCTGTTCTATATGAAGTTGCTAACAGATGTCCATAGCTGGCAGCAACCACTTACCGTCGTGTGAGCTGCATGCTCGTTTATTACAACCTAAGACGATTCTATAGATATATCATACGTCACAATCCGTCGAGCCGTTTTTGCTGAAGCGCGTGTCAAAAAAAATGATATACATACAAGAAACATACATGCATACATACACACATACAAATATACATACTTACATACATGCTTACATACATACATACATACATACATGCAAACATACATACATACATACATGCATACATACGCTCGAAAAACATTTCCCTCCTTCTGTCGCAGTCGGTTAAAAAGAACCTTCGCTTCTGTTACTCGTGCGAGAATTAAACATATAATTATGCAGCGACGAAACCGACGATATTTCAAGTTGCGAGCGTTGTAACGTCACTTTTAATTTTAGGACGTGTCGGAGTTTATATTTGCTGCGGCTAATAAAGGATGCTGGAAGGAGTAGAACTTGCTAGGTGATAGAACCAATGTAGTTTTACCGGAGAAGTACCACCGCCACACCTAGTTCTAGCGTGAAGCAGTTCTTGCGTTTCGGTGTTGTTGCCGGTTTGCTTTTATATAAGGCGACCATCTCAGTCCTCGGGAGTAGCAACCCCTGTTCTATATGAGTTTGCTTACAATTGTCCATGGGCGGCAGTAACCAGGTGGGCTGCTTGCTCGTTTGCTACTTCATATTTATAAAAAAAGTACATTATACGATGAAATGAGATAAAATACACTATAGTTTATGTGATGCTTCATAGCGTAAGTAATAAAATAATGAGCCTAACCTAATCCTGATACACTATATTTATCTCAATATCTCGTAAGCTACATAGTTTTTACTTCGTGAAACGTCTTAGAAATTTAAAATTAAGCATTATTTACTCGTAATAACAGTTGCTTTGCAGTTACAGAGATACATTTTATATAAAGATTTATCTTAAGTTTATAGCTAGGTATTTATTTCTATAGTTCCTATTATAACAGTCTTCTCGAGAAGCCTGCAT
This sequence comes from Cecropterus toxeus, assembly GCA_018249875.1. NCBI lineage: Eukaryota > Metazoa > Arthropoda > Insecta > Lepidoptera > Hesperiidae > Cecropterus > Cecropterus toxeus. Next base: position 4,292 of record DWNE01007740.1, on the reverse strand, counting down.
TGAAGTTTTTGCTACTTTTCAATTCTTGAACATTAAAAATCCATAGCTTCGTCTTCGCATTGTGTTCTGTTTGAAAGCCGGCATTATTATTGTTCGATGTTAAAATAAATACGATTTTAATAAGCACCAGTAAGGAAAATTAAAATCAAGTGTAATATAATTTTTAAATTTCTCAAGCGTTTATTTTTATATAATACGTATTACTAACAATAAGTTAGTATGCTTAAGGAATAAATATGAACAGGTCTTTTTATAGATTAAGTATACTTTTTAAGACAATAAACCCAAAACCACAAATTATACACGTTTTTTTTAATATGGAAGTTGAATTTTCTGTTTCTAGCGTGAAGCAGCTCTTTAGTTTCGATGGAAAGGTGTGGTTGCCGGCTCACTTTTATATGAGGCGACCATCTCAGTCCTCGGGAGCAGCAATTCATCTGTGATCGATTTCAGATGGAACCCCTGTCCTATATGAAGTTGCTCACAGGTGTCCATGGGTCACAGTAACCACTTACCATCATAAAAAAACGAGTATCAAATGAAAGCTAACCTTACAGCATTATGAATAAAAATCACGTTTTGAGCAGTCGGGTCTTTAGTTTTAATGTTTAACGATATTACTAGTGTTGGCAATAAAACGGTACAATAGTTTCTAAAAGCTCTATAATTATATATAAATAAATTCTACTTATAAATTACGAATATGCTTTTAAAGTTTATAAAACACTTGAACGTTCTAATTAAAATCATATCTCTGAATACTCAAGCAATTTGCACAAAACATTCGTTTTCAAACATGAACTATTGCATCGCTTTGAATTTCAAATTTTAAACCTATTATGATGCTCATATTTCCTCCTTGCTTTGCATAAAGAACCCTCTGAGCTAAGTTCGACTGGTGTTTTGTGCGATATTCCTGCCTTGAATGTTGGAAGTCTTACACTTACATTAGGCGATCGGTACCCGGCAGTGGGATAGTACTGAGTCATTGTTGAGTATAAAATTTCTTAATTAAATTATAAGTTCACTAAAATGTTCAACATAATGAACATAGAATCTTGACACAATTGCTTTGATATCACTAAATTACCTTCAGTCAAGCCATTTTACATGAAGACGGAACTAAGTTATGTTGTCGAACTAGCATAACGTTCATTTTAGCGACCCATTGCAAAACCCCCATTATGAGGCATATGAAAAACAGTAGATTCAAAAGTATGGATGGCTCTATCTTTTTTTATGACATTGAATTCACAAACGAGCATGCACTCCACCTGATGGTAAGTGGCTACTGCCGCCCATGGACATCGGTAAGCAACTTCATATAGAACAGGGACTCTACCTGAAGTTGATCACAGGTGCGTTGCTACTCCCGAGGACTGAGATGGTCCCCTCATAACCGGCAACCACACCCTACCAACGAAACGCAAGAACGGCTTCACGCTAGAAATAGGTGTGGTGGTGCTACCTCCCCTGTCGAACTACCCTGGTTCTACCACTTGGTAAAATCTTCAGTAGATTAGGTTTTTGACGAATAGTCAATAGGGCGTGTATTTCCTTTTCATATGTGTATTATTTACATATAGGTACTTTATATTAATTTTAATGCCCAGAAACTTAAACACAACATGTGCTGCCGCGCATTGATTTCTAAACAGTTACATTATAACGATATAAAAATACATGTATATAGTACATTCTTACACCAAAAGTGTTTTATAGTCCAAACTGAATGCAAATGAGATCAGGCGTTAATCCGCAGGCTTCCAGGGTGTAACAAGCATCAACAAGTTATTATTAATAAGCAGTCGGTTCATTATGGCGCCCTCGCTGTCTCCTGTACTATGATTTATGGAGCGTTTAACTTTTATGTTGGCGCTAAGTGGCCGACGACTTTCATGGAACTGAGAAAACTCATTTAGAAAGTCAAACAAACTGACGTTTTTATAGTACAAAGCAAACAATTTCGTTTAAGATTTACGTGTTTTCTTATAATATAGGAATGGAACTGTTCACTTATGTATAACGCTTTCTACACTCATAGCCCCACACTACGATTTTCTCCAGTATCGCGGGTGCCATTGACTCACACGAAGATGAATACACAAACACCCGGACCCAGAACTGAAATCTAATCGAGGTAAGTCTCACAAATATGACCAGCTGTGACAAGAAATGGCAGGGGTCAAAAAGTCAGGAAATTCATGTAACCCTTAGCCAAAAATAAGAGCCTTACAGTCACAAATTCACAAATAGCTTTGAGACTATGTAACCTCACCTAAAGATGCTGTCTACTATTTTACTGCTATCTCGTGTAGATCGTCCCTTACCGCACCCTTTGACACAGACCCCAGCAACAGACACAACTGTATAAGACAAAAATAAGTAGTGATGCTACCAGAATTTTATCACAAGGACTTTCTACGTTTAATATACTTTCTTAAAGGTAAAAGTACTTCGTGAATAACTCACGTTAAAGGCTGTAGAACCCTTAGTGCTTCGACACCGTAGTCATGCCTATTTCTACTGAAAAGCAGCAGTGTTAAGCGCTTCTTTTGTCTGGTTAGCAAAATGTAAACAGGAAGAAACAAATAATCGAGGCATTCCAACTTGGTCATCAGGGTAGAATCTCATTTATGCCTACATATACTACTTCCCGTACTACTCCTAATCTAGTCTGGGGCTTACATGACTTACTGATTACAGTTATCCATGGGTGGCAGTGATCACTCACCCACAGATGGACTGCTCATTTGCTACTTCATCTTGTAAAATAAAAAATACTAGTAAAAATAACTTTTATCGGCTTCTTATGCTTTAAAAGCCTTTAGATAAAAGCTTGGCCTTATTAGCGTCGAGTTTCACCGCATAAACCAGTTTGATCGATGGAATCAATAACACGCTTTGACGCCTTTAAAAAGTAGTTGCAGACCCACTGCATCTATTGTAATAAACTTTTATCTAGTATAACCATCTTAAAATAGTTGGTTCATGAAAAATGCTTCGATTTTTAATTTATTTTAAAGTTTAAGCAAAGATTGAAGTTTGGTACTTTACTAAGAACCTGAAAAGTGGTAATAGCTGTCCGTGAATACTATAACTAGCCTTACATAAAACAAATTTTCTTTTACAGATATCAGCCACTACCGAGGATTTTTTTTATCAAATGTGTAGTTGCTGTTGGCCCTATTGGCCTCTACAGCTTCACCGGGTTTTTATGGCGAGCCTAAAGCTCAAGCCGGGACAAGAAAACTGGAATGGAAGGGGCAATGGCTTTGGTCCCCGTTGCCAGGTTCCTCGACCTTCCTCCTTTGCTAGAGGGAGGGACGGTTGCGGACCCAGTTAATGCCGGAGTCCTGGCTTTCCGCCTCTGGTTTAAATAGGAATTGCGGCTGACCCAAGGGCACCTCCTGTGAGGTATGGACCTCGGCTTAGGTCAGTTACGCTAATGTGAGGCGCCGGTGATGCGCGACCAATCACGCGGGGATACCTTGTGGCAGTTGTGCTGTAATGGAGTCCTCGTCTCCGCCGGCGAAGACGGTATGTGTAATGTCTTTTGTTGTTGGGGGCAGGGAGGTGATTCCCCTTGCTGAAGAGCGATATCTAAAGTGATCTTATCGTCGGGGTAGTCTAGGACGTGTTTGGGGCGTCTTTGTAGAGCCAGTGCATCCTTATCAGGGATGTAACTGACTACATTGACAACAAGCTGATTGGGATGACTACCGAGGACTACAATGGTCACCTTATATGTAAGTCTGCCGGTCAATCACAAACATACAGGCACTGGAGAATAAGTTGCATCGCGGCATATTAGTATCTCACCGTTTATACTAAACTAAATTAGATCGGATTTAGTTCACTTCAAAACTACCGCAAAACATTGACATCCGCAAGAAAAATCTTCCCTATACCGCCAGCACCCGGCGGCGGTGTTCTCCAGTTGATTTGATTGACAGACAATCTATTCTCATTTAAATATAAGTAAGCACCAGTTTTTATTATATTTTCACGTCGCTTTAAAGCTGAAAGCAGTGAAATTGTTTGTGTATAAGATTAAATTTCTAGTTATTATTACTATGTTAATGAGGTTATTGCTTTGATATAGCAACACCTTTGTTTACATTTCTTAATTCAAATCTATACTAAGATTATAAAGCAGTAGAGTTTGTTTGGTACAACGCCCTAATCTCAAAAACTACTGGTTCGAATTGAAAAATATTTTTGTTTTAATTAGTACATTTATGGTGAAATGCTTTAGGTTAAATAGCATGACGCTATGTTTGTTTGTTTTT
>DWNE01007739.1:0-12026 GCA_018249875.1 Cecropterus toxeus | reverse complement strand
GGGAGGAGGCCAGGGTGATCCAAACATTGATCTGCAGAGAAACCGAAATTCTGTGAGTATCTTGAATCTTCAAGTATATGCTATTCCTTATTCCTAAGTTTCCCTAAATCCTTTTAATTTAGAGTACAGACATATATATCGAATATATGTATGTGAATATAATTATAGATATATTATTTAATGTAAAACATTTTCTTAATTTATTAGTTCCGGTAGTAAAAATCAAATTAATATTAAGTAAAAGAAACGCTTACATAGACGAACGCAGAAATTTAAGTTAAAATGGCCAGCGATCCCGTTTACTCTAATTTCAATCTAAGCCCTTCGGTTAGTGCTGGTATTAAATGATAGAGCAGAATATCATACAACCATCTGATTCTGCGTGAAGCTCACCTATTCGGGTTTTGCCCAAAAAGGCTGATGCTTCCTAAAAATACATGTTAGCATTACCAAAAATTGAATAGCTCATTATTCTGAATTAATAACTTGTTTAGTTAAAAATCAGAATAAGATGGAGTTTTTGCTTAACATTACCTAAAGCCTAACTAACAGGATAAGGATCTTGTTAGATACGTTCACCTTTCATACTTCCTTTCATTCATTTTTATAGTTTTCTGACCTTAGGAGATACCTTGGATTATTATATTTCTATAAAGTTAGAGACAGAAAAATATTAGCTTCCATTAAAACATCTACTATGCAACATTCTTTTTTAAGTCCATATTCTATTAAAATATTAATTGATAATTTAAAACATTATATAATTTAATTAAAGATTTAGATTTTACAGATTATTATAAGATTATTTTAGTAAGCGCATACTACTTAGATGATAAAATTAGTATTTAAATTTTCCCATCGTCATTCCCCATAACAATCACGAAATCCTTACACCGCCCTTTCCTTTCCTAGCAATATACGGAAAAGATTTCAAGTACATAGAGGCAGAATGCCCGAAGGTCAGTAAATGGTATCTTTGGATTCACAACCACAGCTCGCAAAGCCATTCGACTCAAGATTGCATTCATCAGCTCATCGTCACCCAAGAAAGAAAAGAGATCTGCAAACCATCCAAGTTTCACTAATGAAACCTGCTCTCGGACAGCACGATGGTAGACGCTACATCAAAGTTACTGTCGCAAATTGAAGCAAGTTTATGCCGCGATACCGATCAGCATCCAGCTCCATTTCAGACCAAGGTCCTCAATAGTCGCTGTTCTTCGGCGGGAGGTGTTACGTAGCCCTACTGCGGATGCACAGCCCTAGTGCATCCAGCAACTTGAGGAGCTGACGCAGCACCTCGAACGGCCCCACATGTCGTGGGAACAAACGGCACTCCGAGGTCTCACATTGACTCGGTGTCACACCTTTAGTATTAAGTCTAGAATGTAGTTAATTTTTAAGTTAAATTAAATAATAAGAAACATTTCATTCGTTTCTCTGCGACCTCCGGCCGCCGCCCAACATAACTAGCTCCAAAACTCTTATTAATTACCGGCTAATTAACCCAAGTCATTGCACTTAGAAGCGGCACATTGTATAATTCTCAAATGCAATTTGTATACGTAGTAAAGACGTCAGAAGGAGGGGGAATGGATTTGAATTGTAATTTACATTAATAGAAGGTTTTGGGAATCGAAGTGACGAGGCTACTTTTCAACGGGATATTGCGCGTCGTTCGTGCGCCCATCCGCCATTCCCCTTGAACAAATCTAGGTGTACCAACATAAGTACTCTTATTTAGGAGTAAAAAAAACGAAAACTTCTATATATAATATATATGTAATCAATCATCATAAAGGCGGATGTTTCATGAATTTTAGATTTCATTTAAAATACACACATTTTTTTATTTTAAATCCAAAGTGTTTATTATTATTTATAAAAATATAAATTTTATTAAAAGTCAGCATACTGAAAGATTTAACTGGCCATTATTTACAGTACAAATGATACACGTTTATATAAGAGATGGGCGGACGAAAAACGTTGGCTTAGTAATATACACAGGGGAATTTAAATATTTAAAACGAGAACCAAAATTATTTTGTATACTAATACGTCACTAATTATCGTCTAGTTAATTTGACAGTTAAGTTTACGTTTACAATACGTACTCTTGGCTTATTATGAAAAATCTCCTATTTTACCAAGTGTTGCACTCAGGGAGCTAGTGACTAGTGAATAATAGCATCGGCTTCGGTTTAAAGTTGCACATTTTAAAAGTACGGATAAAAGTAGCTAATGCAATGCCCGTTGATACAAAGAGATTGTGTTTACGTGGAGCGGGCGGGCGGCCGGGCGGCGGTACCAAATCACGCGTCCCCGGGGACTCCACACCTCGCAACGCCCGGATTATGTTATATAGAAATAATTGTCGCGCCGCGTCCGTTAACGGACCGCCGCCCAAATTACATAACCGAATAACGGCTCGTCGAGCTGCTCCGTTGTTTTGAACTTTCTTAATGCGATTAGGCCCGCTGTGCTCGCTACAAGTATAAATCTGAATGCCTTTTGTGATCTGAATGCGACAGTGTTTAATGAAGGGACGGTGTCTACTTCGGTTTTCAATCTTGAATACCGGAAATGTTCAATATTCACGCATTTGTGAAATACTAGTAAATATTACTTTTATACGATGTACTACGGCTTGTGCCGTTAATATTGATTGGAAAATATGTTAAACTAATTTTACTCAAGTACGTCGCAGTTACGTCTGGCGTTTATATTAAAGAAGTAACTTAATGAATAAAAGCATCGGCTCCGCTTTAAAGTTTAATTTTAAGACCAAAAATATGTTTAATATTTCTGAGAAATTCCTAATTAAAATCTTGTTAAATTATTCATAAGACGCTCATCAATTTGGTTCTAAGAACAAAAGCTTTGTCTGTTATACCCTTTGTAGAACGAATCTATTGTAGACATTAGTGGGTTGTGAAGGTGGATAGTCGAAATGCATGGTCGATAGTATCGGAGAGACGTGGCGACTATCGGCACGAACGTGTCAGAGGCAGTATGCCAAAGAGCCTCCTCGTCAATTATGTGATTGACAGAGCTGGCGTCCAAACTCTTTAAATACGATAAAGCTCACACATCATGCAAGTGAATTTTCAATGCAACGCGACCGTTTGATACTGACATTAATCTGGTTGCTGGATTTAGCGAGTTAATCTAGCGAAAATATGTTTAACATTCCAGTGTGTTTAATGTTGGAGTTAGTTCAGTCCAATGAGTAAATAAGTCTATGCCTACAATTTTACATACATATATATTAAAACGTAATCATTGAGTGTAATTTTCCCCCCATTTTCAGAGAGTACTATCAGTACTCATTTAATAGAATGCACAATATGTTTTCTTCGTATTATTCCTTATTTTAGAAACCGTACGATGAGTGGGCGTAACAAATAATTGGGCTATATTCTAAATGACTTATTCTTCAGACGTCTCATTTAAACGTAGGGTACGTTTATTGAAAGATAATTAATTCCATGTTTCTAACGGTTGTCGATAACAGAATGTAATCACTAGTTACAATTATGAAGATAGTGACAAATATTTTTCTACATATCACGTGTTTTATTAGGCAATTGCATTTTAAGCCGAATTCAGCCAACGAAGAATATGGGATAATTCATTTTTGTACAACAATTAGTTAAACGCTAAATAGAGAGAGTATTTAGCGTTTTTCGTGCAATTACTTCTGAAAAGTACTATATTTACGGCGTTAATCTACTATTAAAATTAATACACATCTTTAGGTACACATACGAATTTAATAATAGTCGGAAATATATATTTTTCTGTATGGGATAGGTTGAAAATGGCATTTATTAACCTTATTGAAGATTGCGATGGCATAATCATATAGGGCCTTATTAATCCACCTTCTTTAAGATTGCGAGGGCATATAATCATATACATGTAATTGGAGGTGAATTGTGACGCGCAGACGATTCTACGTAAGATAAGTGGCAGCGATAGGCACGCGCCGCATGTTAAGTAAACGTTCGTGTCAGCAGCATCGCATCAAAGAGCAATCAATTATGTGATAGAAAGCGGATACACCTATTATCTTTACACTAAACACTATACCATGTCTGAGATTGTTGTTGGAAAGTATAGTTTGAAAGCGGATTACATTGGAAAGTTTTTCAGTTGGCATAACTATGTACCTATATAAATTTCAATTAAGTATATTTGCCTATGTTTTCGTATGTTGATACAATAAAACTTGAATAGAAATAACATAAATCCTACTTCAGAGGTGAACAATTTGGTATAAATAGCTAAGTATCCTCCTCAAGTCACATTTTAAACAGAAAAAATAGGTTCTCCATTTTAAAATCTGCGATGAAACAAAAGGGCACACAGATACACACTCACTTATAACACCGAAACTTATAGCTCCTTTTAAACTATTGATTGCCTTCAGTTTCAGTTCATTGTTAAATGATTTTTATGCAGTTTCGTCAAAAAAAAACTTAAAATTATTACACTATATACATTTTTGTAATGGTCTATTAACCTTTCATTTTAAACGCACATTATCACGATACCAAAAGAAAGTCCCTTTCATGCCATATTTAAAAATTATACAGCCTATGTCGCTACAAATTGAAAGGATCCTAATAATATATCTTGATTAATAATATATGGTTTGGGCTGTAATGCATGTCAAAGAAATGGATGTATGTACATACATACGCTCCAAAAACATTACTCTCTTTCTGAGGCAGTCAGGTAAAAATAACATGTGATGTTAATGCAATATTCAAGTAAAGTTCTCATTACTTAATTACTACAATAACAAAGCGTGTATTAAGCTTTAGCATATTATGCTACCATATGATAAATTAATTCCAAATGACTTGTAAGTAGCGTTGGAATGCATGGTCCACGAGATCTGAAGATTACCTCAATCTTCCACTATACGCCCATTGATATTTTTTGAGAGCAATGAAAACTTCTAAGTTCATGATCAAATATGCATCACAAAGACTGCGATTGACAGCATTGAATTAATTGCCGTTAAAGTGTACATTCATTACTAGTGTAATCATTAAATATACAGGTTAAAAGACATGAATAAATAATCATTTACCAAATTATATTCAACATCATAATCATAGAGATATTATAAAGCGTCATAAACATTGCGTAGCCATTACCATATTAGATACAAAAGATCAATTAATCGTTTAAATTATTATCATAATAGCATTTTAAATGATGAAGTGTTGTTTCCCAGAAGCAAGCAATTATGATAAGACTGTTTACTGTTTTACCGTGCAAGGTTATACAATAACAGGTATTCCGGGAAATAAATAAATCGTTTTATATATTAAATTAAAAATACATTTTTATTTTGATATAGCATTTAGTTTCTTTTTCTTAAAATCCATCATTTATTTTAAATGAGGGTAAAATGGCGTGGCATTTATATAGATATAGATAGCAAGATTTTGATTGATTTCTACAACTTTTGATTTTATTTAATGATGTGTCAATAAATAAAAATTTTATGGTGGTTGCGACAGGTTTTATATATTTAACATAAACTATATGTAACGGGAACTTACGATATGCGGTTTTTGAATTTATTTTTGCCGATATTTTAAGTGGTTAGTTTCGACGTAAGTGGGCGAAATATTTACAAATCATCGTGGTTACCCGTTTTATTAAAAATGTATCAATTCCACGATAATATTAGTCTAAAATCATATATTGTCAAAAAAAAAACTTCCCAATGATCATTAAAAACTAATGTTAGCTACGCGGGTTCCATATAATAACAGGAAAAAAACAAGATATAAATATTCTTTTGCTTACCATATTCCTCGCAATGGGAATCTCTATTCGTCTATAATATACATACAAATAAGTAGCACGAGTTTACGAATGCGCAAGAAATTGAAGTTACGTTTGAAATTTTCAGATAAGCAAAAGTGTTCGCGGTTCGTGAAACTAGGTGCAAAAAATACACTTTTATGAACGAACATGAAAACAAATTTCACTTAGAGGGCAATATCATAATGGAACCACGTTACTTCGTATATGAGAGGCATTGAATCCACGTAGAGCGTTGGTGCTAACCGCTACTTTTCTATAGTACGAGTGTACTATCTCGGAGTGGTGAGCATTTCTCTAATTTATACTCATATCTGTTTGTACCTCAGAGCTTTCTCATTACCAACCTCCATTTTTGCTTTCCGTATTAAGGCTTACGACCAAGATGGCTGTATTGTATATTTTAACTATAGGAATAATACAGGCAGTCAAAAATAATGTCAAAATTATTAGGTACTATTCACACGGGATGTATTTATAAATCATGAGTATATGTAGTATGCGACATGAGCGCAAATATTCACAAGTTTCATTTCTCATCTAACACAAAAAACAAATTACGGCGGAATGACTTGACGGAAAGTAAAACAGAGAAATGTTGTAGAGACCCTAGAAGTGATTTCATTTGAACAAAGTTTCTCTCTATCAACGAAATTCAGAGTGTAATTTGCGAGCAAGAGAAAGTTTCACCTTATCACAAAATTCCACGTGGAGTGTTTTGTCGAATTCCCTAATTTTATTCACTGACTAGCCAAGTTTTTCGATTGCTTTTTAATATATACATCAATGTATATGATAACAACCCATTACTTTATTAATTACCTAACATCCCTTACACATTTGTTTTTAATACTAATTCTTATTTTTTTCGGCACCTATTACTTGGATTTTATACAAATGTATATTATAAAACATCACACAATACAAAGTTTCAAACAGATCAATAATCTGTTCAGAAATTGCTGGTTAGTTTATCGTACTTATAAAATGACTTTATTCGCAAATGTAATATTTCATTGGCAGCGGATGCAATTTAAAAAGATCGCAAATTACATCGTCGTCGGCAGTAAGTTATAGGAGTTACGGCACGGCCGCCGGTCCAGATGCTAGTGGCACGTACCACTAACGAATAGAACTCAGCGTGACTCCGGCCTCGTAGCCGCCGCCGTAGCGCACTCGTAATTGGAAAGACGCTACGTGGTGCTACGATTGCTGAGCGCCCTATCATTAGCGTCACTCACAATATTCTACGGATTCGCACCTTTATGCCGTCGTTATCGTTATCGCCTTTAGGGGGTAATCACGTTTAATACCCAGTAGATTTTCTAACAGCATTACATTTTTTAACATTAACGAAGGTAAGTAACTAATGTTATTATAGAACACGGCGGGGGTCGTGCGTTATGAGAATATTTTACATATTACACAAAATAATACACGAAGGGCCAATTCGGTACGCGTTTCATTGTGTTTTTGGATAAAGTCATGCTTTCGGAGAGCCGTTAGGGTAGTGAGGGGAGCGCCGGCCAGTGGTAAAAAGCGTTTTGCGTAATTAAACGTTCGAGCGCGGCAGTTTATGTGACGATTAGAGAGCAGTGCGCGCAGAAGGCTCGGCCGTTCAATTTGCCGCTTCACTTGACACAATTCGAAGCCTGACTCGGGGACAATCGCACTCGAAGCCCCGTCGACCTCCTTATCTCTCGCCGAGGTAATCTTTCCTTCCCTCGGCGGCAATAACTCCGAGTGGGCAGGATTACCTGCAAAGGGGTTCCGTAAGGCAACCGCCTCTACAAAGGTTATCGATTTAAACATTGTGTGCACGCGTTAGATCCGCTCTTTTTATTGCGGTTGGACCGCGGCGGCGTCGTTACCAGCACTTACTAGTAATCCTATTTGAGAATATATGGTCACTAAAGGTTACGTTTAATTTACACTACGATTCTTCTTACCCTTATTTCACGCACTTACGATAAAGATAACAATCGTTTTAGAAAATAGACAAATGTAAAATACGTTTCATGAAACTATTTAAATAGATATTTTCAAAGTTTTTCAAAATAACGTGGTCATTAAATTGTATACAAAATTAAATAGATAAATCTAATATTTAAATATTTTCACAGTTATAATCTTAATTATTTAACACAATCACGCCTCTAGTAGGCTATTGTAACATATTATGATTTATTTATTACGAGTTTTCTTATGACCATTATTTGACCATTGTCAATTAATACAATTTTTGTTAGTATTTGTGTTTCAATGCCGCATAATTCGTTGACTATAAAAAAATACGAATCGATTAAATATTTGTGGTATTACATAATATTATGTTTATAAATACAAATAATAATATCTTCAACTTAAAAAAAATAAAGCAGAATGAAAGCAGGAAACTTTATTTGTAAAACAAACGGAAATACTGAAATATTCGCAACATGAATCATAAGGACCATTTGCGAATAATTCCAGTGGAATGTAAATCTGCGCACGTAAATTTCGTTGCTGTCTGCGCACGGAAATTGAATCGTTCGAGAAGCATGCCAATACCTATATAATTTTTAGCGATATATGACCCAATGCCGGTCCTCTTTAAAATGAAACCTGCAGCCATATATTCATAACTTACGTTCAAGGAAATTGGGTATTGAGTACCACTTATCTTAAAATAGCTTTAAAAATACAATTCTATTTTATTATTAACAACAGCGTGCTGTAAAAAACGTAGCATGATATTTAATAGCCTAAAATCTTCCTTTATAAAGAGCACATAATTTTTTTTTTAATGGCGTTGGTACTTTTAGTTTAAAGTGTGTTTAAACAAACAATGTGTTCAAGTTCATAATATTATTATTACAAATATGTTTCAACCAAGGAGATGGTATACACAATTGCTTATAGAAATATAAACGGATTTGTATAGTTGACTAAATATAACTTTTCCAATTAAGAGTATTGAGTCAAACGGAACACGTTTAGAGCGATGATGAGTTTCGGGTTTGGTTCAAAAGATTTTCTTGAATTTTCAATACGAATATCTAGGAAGCTTAACACAATTTTACTGAATAAAGTGAGATGTGGGATATGCAGGCAGCAGAAGGCATGGTAGCGGGGATATTTCAATTTGGCTGGAGACGTGACCCGAGAGGCCGCGCGGCGCCGCACGGCTCGCTGAACCGTAAGCCCGTTGCGGACTCCGCCAAAGAGCAAACAGCGCCTCCGCAATCTTGTGCCACGTGGACCATGCAGAACACTCGACCACGACATCTACTATCTAGTACCACAGTCACCCACACCTCGCACAGGGAGAGCGTTATAGCAATCCCCCCCTGGACAGTAATCAATAGTACAATCAACTATAAGGGTCATTATTTGCATATGAATGTAAAATTTGCCTGGTATCACTTGCGTCTTCAATTAATATTTCTAGTATTTACATATGTATGTAAGGATTATTCGCTGTGTGATTATAATGATTATTGAAAGTAATTAATAAGTGCTTATTAATTACTTTCATTAGTACGTTTCATTACCAGATTAGCTTTTTCACCGATTATAGTTATTGCATTTCTTTAATATCATATTAAAGTGTGCAATTTAATTACAAAAGTTATTGAGTTACTTAGAATCACTATGAGTGTACCTATGAATACCTATAATAATATCTGAATATCTGTAATGTAATATTATATTGAAGATTTATACATTGTGCTGAATGATTTAATTTATATTAGACGGTAAGAACTCATCACAAATTTCGAGAACAAAGCGAGAAGGATGGCAGTGAAGAGTCATGCATCATAGTTATTGGGTGCGAATAACAATGAAGTTGGAGCTCGTAAATCCGCCAGGTGGCACTGCTGGTGAGCAGAGCTGCGCAAAGCATCTACATTAATCGTGTCTCCAAAATATCTCATCCTTGATATAAGACAGGACAATTTCTATCCCAATTTTTAATTTATTACACTTATTTAAATTTATTACACTACATTATTGAAGTTAGTATTAGAAATTATTTATTTTAAGATGAATGACAAATAAAAAGTAGGTAGAAACGTTTATTCTTTCATTTGTTAACCTTACCGTTGATCCCAAACTATACCAAGACAAGAATCATGCCAAAATTAACACATACATAAATTATTATATTGTTGCATTATACATATACCAGTGATTCTTAATGGTAACGTAAGGGTAAATTTAATTATTATAAAGTTTAAAAGTAAGAAAAAATAATTGTCACATATCTTTCGACAATTGAGGCATAATACGTCATTTATTCGAATGACAAATGTTCGTATCGCATAATTAATTTCATATAAAAATCTCAAAGTAGATCAGCGCTGCGGCTACCTATCGCGGTAATATTTTCCTCGCATTTTCTTTCTTTCGAAGAGTAACGAACTGTGTAATTGGAAACGGGGGCTTGGCCCAGTGTCTGCCGACTACAAGAAATGAACATTTGACTAAGGTGCTCACGCTTTTAGGATATTAAAAAATCTTCACGTTATATTACGGAAATTTTAAACATCACCTATTTAATTTGCTTTTAATTAATTAAACAATAATAAATTGTTTTGGGTTTAATAAGAATATTTGCGTAATTATACAAACCGTCCGGCGTAGCCACGGACAAATACAAGTTAAGAAAAATTTTAATTTTGTCTTAAACTAAAAGAAAAATTGATCCGTTCTCCCAACGTACGTAATGTATGTTTGCAAAATTTGATGACTTTTAAAATAAAATTTTAGATATCTTTATATGTTATTCAAATCTAAATTGCCATATATAAAAAATCGGTTAGGCATCATTTTAATACTACATTTAATACTTTAACATAACGAGAATGCTATTAAAGATACAAAAAGAGAAACAAATAAAACAAAATTACCATTAAAGCCATCGAAATATTTTATTGTATAAATGAGACAGTTATGTTCCTCAAATCGAATACAAATAACGTGTAAGAAAATGAAAATAAATTGAAGCACACAAAATAGTTTTTATGACAATAGTGATTGCAACTTTTTTGGGTATAAATATGTGTTTCAGTCACAAAGTTATTATTGGTATAATAAGTACTTTTGTGTTCTATTTAAATTCATACAACTTTAATTTATTTCGTAAATATATGAAAGCTGTTTATGTCATGTGAATACGTAGAGGCTATCGAGGCTGTACTTATGTTTCAAAATAGATAAATGCGCGTCCGTATAAGTACAATAAATCCGTAGTAATATAAACGCGCTGTCGACGAGGCGGGCGGCGCGGAGCGGGCGGCGCGGAGCGGGCGGCGCGGGCGGAGCGCAGCAATTTTTCTCTTCGCTGACAACATGATGTAACGCCAATATCGCACGCTGAGCGATTAAGCCGCGTACGCCGATATTTCAGACTTGTCCCTACTAACTGTCAAAGTGTCGACGAAACTCTGCATGCCCGCGCTCTCTCGTAAACTCATATTTGCTTCGTAACGTCGTAAGTAGATTATGATATTTCGGGGCTTTTCAGACCTGTCACAAGTCGGCGACTAAAATATAAATTACTGATCCTATCGGATTCATCCCGAGCTTACGAGGCTCCGGTTTGTAATCGCGGGACTGACTATAAAAAGGAAATAAAAAAACTAATCCTCGCGTCGGGAGACGTGGTATCGTTTCGAAAAGATAGTTGGTAAGTCGGATCACGCAGGCGGGCAATCACTCGATAATAAACGTGGAGTGGAGTGCGGCACGGCGCACGTGCTGCTGACGCCGGCTTCCGGCTGCATCGCTGCCGCCGTGCGTTGCAAATTTACTACAATGTACTACACATAGGCTATACCTGAATATATGTCGGTATCTTTACATCGCAATTCATACATTTTTATTGAGATATTTCAACACCTTTATTGTAAGATCGTTGAAGGGTTTCTTATCAATCTCGGATTGTTATTGTGAAGAAAACAACTTGTGATGTGATGATGTAGCGAGTACATTGCACTAGTGTTAATAATCTTTTCAACACTACACAGTAGATAGTTTATCTCTAAGATACTTAAGGCTAATAACAGAAATATCACAGCGCATTCGACTGCACTTTCATACATTTATACAGCTTCCGTTCCCCGGTTGGTGATCCTTTAAGGAAACATGAGTAAGATTTTATGAGTAGCTGATATAAATGACTCTTTACTTTT
>DWNE01007738.1:0-12027 GCA_018249875.1 Cecropterus toxeus | reverse complement strand
GGTCATTCGTTCAGTTGATTTTACTCCTCATATTTTTCTCATACCGGGCGCCTTATATCAAAAAACCGATTCTTGAGCAGTAAACTCCAAAAAGGTTATGGAACCCTAGTAAAAGATGAAATATTCTAACTTTTAATAATATTATAATCAATGAAATAAATATATTTAATTTAATTTTGCGTACATCCTCTTACCTTGGGCGGTCCTATTGGCAAAAGCCTTGTGAGACATATGGGTATACCTTCGCGTTTGGGAAGGGTGGCAAAGCAAGTGTCATTGTTGTCTTAGAACACTAGCGAAACTTCAGTAATTAAAACGTAGTATTAATAACACATACATGTGAGCATTCCTAATAATGTAGGTACTCATACATACATATGTATGTATTTATTATCGGTTGACTGGAGTCAAATTCGTCAATGTTTTTATAAAACTGATAACTATTAATATAATTATTAAGTAACTAAGTACTATTATGCAGATAACATTAAAGGAGTAGCCTTTCGTTGTAAATCAGATGCAATCACGATCTACTGCTCCTATTCTAGTATCACAATGTAATAGATAATCACATGCATTCAAAAATGTATTACAAATTTCTTTTAAAGTTAACAAAAAGACCGTATGTCTCTTTTCGCCGACATTAAGCACAATTGCTCTGCAAAATAAATGCAGTAATTTCAATATTTTTTTACGAACGTCCAGTGTTTTAAGTTGCTAAATTATATTTCACTTCTGGTCACGTCTCGCAGGTCTTTTTAAGTTTTGCTGGAGAAAATTTCTAAAATACACTATGTTTTTTAGTGAAAGTCCTAATATGTGAGATTTTTTCATTAAAACTCATTGTGTATATAAGGAAACCTCAGGATCTGAAATAAAAGGTACCTACTGATCCTTTCCTTACGTGGTGCCCACAGACTCTATTTAGAGCAAATAACCCCAACTGTGTGTTTCGCCTGAACATACCTGACTTTACAGCTGTAAAAAGTTATCGTCTGCCGAGAGTTACAGGGTGATCCATGTCTTGAACACCTTTTTTTTGTTCTCAAAGGGGAAACCTTCAAAAGGTGTCTGACGTCGTGGCCAGGTTATGTGGGATTTGTAATGCAATAAAATCCCCCGGTGGCCGTCCTCGGAGCTGCGAAGAGGACTCCGAGATCTCCAAAGGAACGAAACTATGCCCCTTGGGGCTCCACCCAGGTAAGCGGCTTGGCCTATCGCACAGTCTGGTCTCTACGGCGGTGTACGACAACACGTACTGCCGGCCTTCCCGGGGTCACCTGACTGGACGGTTTGAGCTCCCACTCGCAACCCCGGAAGCCCATTTAGTCACCTCATACGACAGGCAGGGGATACAGTAGCCCTATTCTAATCCCAGAACTACAGGGCACCTAGAGACGTTCTGGAGCAACCTCAACCACGCTGTTCCACTGCAAATTTCCAATCCGTAATCCAACGATTGATTAACTATGATTCGCGGTACTTCTATGCCAAGGGCGTACGTTAATATTAGCTCTCTACGATATCCTCGCGTTATCCATTACAATAATAATACAATACATTATCGTGTGATTATACTTGTAATTATTACGATTTTGTGATTGATGTGCGCTCTCTATTACAAAACCGATTAAATGTGATATCCACCTGAATTGCATTATTTATCACGATTTCTAAAGCAGTTCGGAGTGTAGTCGGTGACATGTGTTACTCAACCAACTACTTGAAGATACGGAACAGATAACAAATGTCGCTGGAAAATTGCAAAATATGTATTTCGTAACCCTTGTGAAATCTTGTAATACAAATACTTGCTTCATAAAACAATTATTTAACCCTCGTCTTATCTTGAGTGATTACTTAAGTAAATGTCTTAAAACTTCCTGGAGACAGATTCCACTTTCTAATCTCATCTGTTTTTGTACGTAGTTTTGTGAAGAAACACTTATTTGTTATATGACTCAAATGGCACTACCTCCCCACCAATCCAGTAGCAACAGTGCTTGTGTAAGTATCCTTTTCCACTTCACCTGGTAGTAAGTAAGTTGACTGCCGTCCATGGACATCTGTAAGAAACTTCATAGGTATAGAGTAAAGGCTCTATCTGAAGTCGGTCACAGATGCGTTGCTACTCCCGAGGACTCACATGACCGCCTGGTAAATAAGTGATACGACAACCACACCCTTCCACCGAAATACAAGAACTGCTTCACGCTAGATGTACGTGTAGCGGTGGTACCTTCCCGGTCGAACTACACTAGTTCTACCACCTGATAAATTCTATAGCACACTTTCCGTTAGGACAAGAGACATACTTAATTATGAAGGTTATTTATGTCGAACTAAAATATTCGTGTGTTAGTGGTATGCTCGTCGAAACAGTCTATAAATTCATAATAATACTCTAATTATACCTACTTAATCTTAAAACATTAACCTCGTTCGGTATCTTATTTAAAACCTTTTTTATTTTTTTTAATTATGTACACTTTAATAACATATTTATTAATCAATTTAAAAGTTTTACGCGAGGACTACCTCTTATTATACCTTTAACTTTTGACTTTCAAAACAATTCTTACCTAAAAAAATTATTTGTGTCGGCGAGATGTCAATACTTAAGCGCCGAAAAGCTGAAGGTTTCCGTGAGGTCACCTACATACTTCGACTCGCGACTGTCGGTCATGGCCGCTGGAAGACCTCATATCCGTTGGGGCGCTGTACAAGATATAAGCGAAGGGCGATTTTTGAGCACGTAATGCTTATTATTCGAAGGTTGATATTACCTTTAGACATTAGTCAAATATCTGTCCTGATATTGAAAATTGTCTTGATAAATAAACTTCAAACAAAACAATTACTATTGAAATCTTATTTTTTTTATTAATTTATTTTGCAAGTGATACTTCAAAGGTGTAAACTAGGCTATATTAAGCTAGCATTCCATTTAAAACTGTCTTTGTCATAAGTTTGAATGTTATTAAAGTTATCGCTTATAGGTTTCGAAGTTTAATTTTTTATGTACAATAATTAGTCAAGGTTTATTATAATTTATTGTCAATTGTGTGATATACAATAAAAATTATAAATGCGGATATTTTTTTAAATAAACAATTGACTTGATCACCGTGACTTTCCCTCAATCGCTACAACGTTCTCACTTGGACCACCCATCTTCGTGCGCAGATGGACGACGCGCAAGACGATCTGTAAACAGGCATTCAAGCAAACACACAGACTGCGCTCAGCACAAAATTACCCGTGTAAATGGCGTAATAATTTTACGTAGTAACCCGTGTAAGAAACGGAGTTGATCCGTGAACCGTTCCTATAAATAGATGAAATCATTCCGAGCACATGACTAACGGGTGGATCAGAAATGAAATCATAAATCAGTGATGCTATTACTCTGTTATTGTTATTATTATATGATTAAGTCCAAGGCGAGCGGAGAACTAGTCTTCCGCCCCTAACTGCGTCAGCGTTTACGAGATAAACATTTGTTCTTCTTAGACCCTGGTATCCTAATTAAACTATTTACGACAGCTATAATTGATACTTAGTTTTACATATACTAGACAAAATAATATATATTTCTTCTTAATTTTTAAGGGTCCGATTTTTTGTAATTATAAAACATTTCATCGGTATTATGTTATTATTTGATAAACATGTATTTAAAAATACTTTTAATATAAACGTTTACGATAAACATGTATTTAAAAATACTTTTAATTTCAAAGAATATTTTTTCTATATATTAGTTCTATAATATTTCGACTAATAATATAGCTAGCCCGTAATTAACTACCAGTACGTTGTAACTGGCAACTAAGTTGCAGAACATACGTATTTAGAAGGCACTAGAAAAATATATCTACTTTCTGATTCAAGGAATCTGTTAAGAATGTTGGTCACTAATACCTTGTTTAAACATCGACAGACTCGAGTCAAAGACCGATAGGTTTAATTAGTGAGCAAAAAGGCGCCACGGTAGGTAGGCGTGAAGAGCAAAAGTGTACTGTCCAGTCACGATAGAGCTCCACTTTAGATTTAGATGAGAATTTCGTATGAAATATGCCTAGAAATGGAAATATTCAAGGTTCTAGACCGCTGGTTGCGGCGCCAGCGTAGGTGGCTTCAGTACGCTCGCGCGGTCACGGTCATCAATAGAAGTGACCACTATTCAACATAACGTTTAAGGCCTTTCACACTCGGTGCTACTTGAATGAAACATGCAACGCCGTGCTAACCTATTTTTGATGAAAATGCCAATCAATACCGCTTATTTCCAATACTAATTATTGTGCTAAGCTTAGGTTAAGATATAATTATGCTACGGCCAATATTTTTTTGTAAAGTAGGATTTAAAATACGATTTTAAACTAGTAGCAAAACGAGTATTTTTTTTATATATAATAAATAAATAATACATATTTACACAACTCATAGTAATATCGGCTACTTAGAAATATCAATATTAATTCGTAATAAGTTTGAATGTGCATTAACAGTTTGTTAACACACATTCAAACGTAGATTTTTGTGTACCTATACTTTACATACATGCACACATAATGATATAACTTAGGTTATGGACGTGGATTATTTATATCAAAGAGCTTCCTATAATTTCTTCTAAATTAATAGTTATTTATTTATTTTCTGTTGAACGTGTTTCTGTTAAAAATATATTTGTAAGCCATTCAACAGTAGGTACCTAAATACCACAATTCTTTTAAATAGGTCAGCTAACTCGTACCTACTGTGGCACGAGTAAACTATGACCTTAACTAGATTTTGATTTATATTATCGCGGAATTGACATATTTTTAATACGTTCCTCGGGTACTCACGATTGCGACTTTAATAGATAAGAAAACAATTGCCAAATTCAGCTGTCGAAATATCGACAGTACAGCCAACTTTTCGATTGTTAAATTGTTGACAGCTGAATACCATTTACATATTCAAATATATAACCTTAACTCTCCTTGATCCCGGCCGTCCTTGTTGAAAAACTGCGAACGCAATTTGTTGATGATAACAAATCTTTATTTCGTGTTAATCGCTCCGTGTGTGATCAGCCTAAGTGCATAAGATGTCTCGAACTGCACCGGCGTACTTAGTATGCTAATTATTAGGCCTACGCGTGTTATTTGCGTACTGTGTAGCGCCCATCGCATGAGAACACTCTATTGAGGTCATCACTACTGCACGTATGCACGCATTGTATTTACGATAAATTATGTTTAACGTTATTTTATAGAAATACACGACCTTTGTACCTAATACTCTGACTACATAACTATGTCAATAATACAATATACAAACAATAATTAAGAATTTACGTGTTTATCTGTGATTTAATATAAATGATATGGCATTTATCAAATAAATTGCTAAACTTAGTTGTTGTTTACACGATATTCAAACATAAAGATAGTTGAGTAATGTTTTTGTTAATTTTAGGACAAAACTACTTCGCAACAATCTGCGACTAGCATGTAAAATAGACATGCAGACTTCTGACTTGAAGAAAATTGTTAGGTAATATCTTATTACAAATATCAGTCCGTATGCCCTTACGTCAACAGTAACAAATGAGCATGCAATCCTCTAGATGGTAATTAGTGACTTAATATAGAACAGGCTTTATATTTTGAAGTCAATCACACGCGCTGCTACTCCCGAAGACTACGATGATCGCCTCATATGAAAGTGACTCAACAAACTCATTCCTGCATCAAAACGCAAGAACTGCTTCACACTAGAAATAGGTGTGACGGTGGTATCTCCCGGACTAGTCGTATTATCCACGGACCACCATCTTACAGTAGATATTGAAAATAAATTTATCCATAACATTTTTAAGGTTCCGTACTCAAAGGGTAAAGATGGAACCCTATAACTAGGACTCCGCAGTCCATCTGTCCATCACCAGGCTGGATCTCATGAACCGTGATAGCTAGACAGTTGAAATTTTCACACATGATGTTCAGATAATGATACGGAACGCTTCGTGCGCGAGTCCAACTCGCATTTGGCCAATTTTTTTCTATAAACAAAGTTCTGCGATGAAATTAACCGATGGCAGGTGAAGGTGTCTAAGAAAATTGTGTAAGTTCAAAAACAGCAACTGCATTTTACAGAAGCTTGTAAATTAAAAAATAAATAAATAATTACAAATTCTCCTATTGATATAAATAGCTTATAATAACCAGCTTAGATCAGGACAATGCTAATCAAAGGCACATGGAAAGACGACCAGGCTTGTACTGATTCAAGCCAAAGCCGTTATGATCAATCAGTGGTACTAAACGGTGTGGGAGCGAGACCGTGGGAACGCTTCTACGCCAGCAGATGGACTCACGTTGTCAATTGCACCCAGAAACAATCTGGATAATTGATTATAACTGTGTGTTGATCATAACAATTCAGTATTAAGCGCTTTGCATTGATGTAAGCAGTTTGAAATTCAGCCCCTCAATCGGAGTTTTAAAGTTAAAATTCCACGCACCTACGATTTTTTCAAAAGTATATGCGATGATAATTTAGTGATAAATTAATACTGTGAATACACCCATTTGCCAGAATGTGAAGAATACAAATCCGCTCTTAGCTATCGTGGTAGATATCTGTTACAGATGGAACTAGGTGGAACTAGGTGGATGTAGAGTTCCTTTAAATATTTTATATATTTACCCGCGTCGAGGAGCGGTCACCATATCGATCTGACACGTAGTGGGTTCCGGGTTCGATCCCCGGTCAGACAAATATCTAAATAATGAATTTTGATTTCTGATCTGGGTTTGGATTTTGAGTATCCGTCGTCCAGCATAACCATATCACAGAAAAAATTCTATTGTGAGGATATAGATATTGAAATTGCTAATATTATTATTTTTAACACGTAGTAAAAATATCAAACCTAGAACTACAACACATACACTACAAATAACTTAAGTAAGGTGGTCTTATCTATCAATATCCATGCTCTATGACTTCATATACTCTCCTAGAAATAGTCTAACAATGAAGTAATCATAACTGTAACCACCCATTATGGCGTTGACTAGTCACCACAAGATTAATTATCTATCACTCGTATATAATACATATTATATTAGCAATAATGTATTTAAATTGTTAATTTAGATATCTCGAAATAGTCAGGGTATAGTCAGCCAAAAGGTACTCAAAAACATGTGGCTTTTTTGTTGTTTTCGAGGAGGAAACCATCAAAAGGTGCTGTTGCGACCACATATACAACCGGGATTCCCGTGGTCGCTTGGCCGTTTGAGCTTCCACTCTCCACCCGCAATCCCGGAAGCCCCTTTAAGTCGCCTCTTACAGGCAGGGAACTACAGGGATGCAGGCTTATCAATCTAACCTTGACCAACATGTAATATTGCACTATAGCGTTTTTATGTCCTCTTCCTTCAATAACAGGTACACCTATGCTCCACAAACTCCCAGACCCAGAAAGAATCTAAATACCTCATTCAGATGTCTGTGTCGCCGGGGATCGTACCCGGAAGCCACAGCGTGTCGGAACAGTATGGTGACCGCCAGGACCGGGACAGACCAAGTCTAACACAACAATCAAAATGAATGTTTACGTTTTTCCAATACACTTCAACGTACATTACAAGTTTACTGACGTTATCGGGCGTACCTTACAATGTATTTTGCATTGATGTGCAAAACATAAACATTAATTGTTTTGAGGAAACGTAATCAACTCGTACTAAGGCCACAGGAACCAACAGGGAGCATCCCTATAAACTTTCCGTAGTGTCACCGTTTACCTATAACAACTACGTTTACCAATGTTCCTTCGTGCACGCGTTACGTCAGCTGAGGAAGTATGCAACAAAGTAACAGCCTATTATCGTTACAGCTGGGCAAAGGCCTCATCTCTGTAAGTTCGAAGCGTGACCGATTACGCTTTCAAAACATTCAAGTCTATTTATAGAGATACATACGTTTCATCTGTCTTGTAAAACCTGTAAGTAAACCACAAAACAATCAATAGTAAACTAAAGTCACACATTTACATAAATCAACCCATTATTGTCCCACTGCTGGGCATGGGTCTTCTCTCAGAATGAGATATTTTTTAGGCCATGGTCCACCGCGCTGGCCAAGTGCGAATTGGTAGACTTCACACACCTTTAAGAACTCATTTTTTTAGAGAACTCTCAGATGTGCAGGTTTCCTTACGATGTATTCCGTCATCGTAAAGCAGTGACAATTAAATTCTAATATACACATAATTTTAGAAAAATCAGTGGTGGCGTGTTTAGTATTCGAACCTCGGACCCTGCTCATATTTACATAAATAATGTAAATGAAGTATTGACCCCAAAACTCGATTTACATTGTGGGTACTGTAACAAAATGTCATGAAGATATTACGAAATCAACACTGAATCATACTCATTTAATAAATCATAAGTACGTGTACTTACGTTCATTAGCAGTGTACCTGTCACTCGTGATCTCGTCATTGACAAGGTATGAAGATCTTGATTACATGTTACTTCTATTGCAAAGGCCGTCAGGTATTTGCCATTTTCCTACTTTATTAATTGCAAACGTCGTTTAGGTCACCATAAGATGACCGCGATTAAATAATAAAAGCTTCTTATGAAATGTTTAATTATTTAAAAAATGATGACACTATAGTATCATAGGATTGGAAAGGGAGGGAGTATATTGGATATGATAGGGAAGGAATATACAATTCATGGCGTACACGTGTTAAAGAACTTTATAAGGAACTCCTAAATAATATAGTATTGTTTATATAATTATTTGTTGTAATTGTGAATTAATTTTCATTACGCAAACCTTTGGCAATGGCCACGAGGCTAGTTGTCTGAATAAATTGCAATATTCATGAATGGTTAATAAGTAAAATACGGGTAATGTTGTAGTAAAATACTTCTTAAATCAACCACCAATTCGTCTACTTCATAGAAGTACAGTAAAGAAGTACAGTACATTTACTCTCTATTGAATGCAAAGATGTCTCTCTAACCGACATCCAAAGATTAAGGGATTATTTATACCAGTTTTCGGCAAAAATAAATTTTACATATTTTAAGAATATAGATATAAATATGAAAATAAATGGTAAGAAATAACAAAATATGTCATAATCACTACAAAACGAGAAATGTTTACACCATATCATTCAAGTTTATAAAGAAAGAAAATCAACATAATTAATATATGTACAAGGGTTCACAATCTTGCAGGTGGCAATGCACCTGATAGGTCGATGTGTCATTAGGTCGTGTATCATATGTTTCCCTTTACCACTAATATATGTAACTTTCCCTATTGACCTATTTAATTAAAAAACATAATAAAATAAAAATATCCGCCAAGTGAGAGTCGGATGCGCACCCAGGGTTCCGTAATATTAACGATAAAAATCGGCAAAAAAATCACGTTTGTTGTATGGAAACCTATAGATATTTATAGATATTCTGTTTTTAGTATCTTAGCGGGAACAGAAATAGGTACATCATCTGTGAAAATTTCAACTCTCTAGCTATCCAGGTTCATGAGATACAGACTGGTGACAGGCAGACGGACAGACAAACAGCGGAGTCCTAGTGACAGATTCCGTTTTTATTTTGGGGTACGGAACCCTAATGGTCGTCTTAGACCGGGTCAAGAGTGTAAATGCAAATTAATAGACTTCGAACCTATACCCTTATCTATATACACCTTTAAGAATTTTCCGTAATTTAATTCCGTAAAGTTTTAATACGTATAGTACGTAATACGAATTAGAGGTGCGTGCTACGATGCGCCAAAATCAAGGGTTTGCACATATAGTTTTAACACTGGTCCAGGATTGCTTAATGCAATATGTATCAGAGGTGCGTGCTACGATTCTAACTGCCTAAAACAAGGGTATGCAAATATAGTTTTAACACTGGTCTACGATTGCTTAATGCAATATGTCTATTGTTCGTCTCAAAGGTTAGAAGAGCATGATTAGCCGTCAGTCAGTAGCAGCTAATTCACAAGGCTGAGGCGAGCACGAGCTACCTTGACGGCTAATAATTTCCAATGATGTTCACGCGTTAAAACGCCGTTTCCCACATCTTTATTACTGCATTATTTATTGCTACTCGTATTTACTCGCAGTGGTAGCGAGCTAAATTATTTTTATACTATTATGTTTACAACTCAGAGTCCTTGTATTACAAGAATACGCTTCCGGAAATGTTCATACATATGTTACGTACTCACCTACGGTTGTTATTCATTCTAAACGTTTTATGAGCATAATGTACCTACTATATGCTATGTGCATTAACGTTAGTGTTCATCTCACGAAGTCACGTCATTCGTCTCTATGTACACGCTGTAAATTTCAACATTGCTTCGTTTTTATACCGAGCAGCCCGATTTTACTAGTTATAATATTGACAGAAAAATATGTTTCATATACATTTATAAGTTGCTTCAAAGGTCTCTCAGAATTCTCGTAAATTGACCGAGCACACGATAAAAAGCTAATAAAGAATGGTTTTTCATTTATCGCCATTCACATACAATAATAGTTCGACTGGCTGAGCGCTTCAGATAATGATACGCGGCTATAATGCGAGTACCTACTTACCGACTAATGTGACAACCGTTTTACATTATAATGGATAAAATACCAGCAAAACCGGTGCAAACGACTACAAAGTTAGACCCAAAAGCATTGTAACGGTTAGCGTTGAACGAATTTCTGCAAATTTTGCTACAAGCAGCGAAATATTGTGGCCTTAAATAATCATACAAGGCCACAATATTTCGAAAAACAAATGTGTGTATGCAATCGCATACACACATTTGTTTTTTTTTTTTATGAATGAAGCTTAAAACGACCGGTTCCTGGTTCACGGGTAAAGATAAATATTGTCCCAAAAAGTCAATATTTTTATTAAATAGAATTAAATAAACCGACAATCCAAGTAGTTCCATTAAACTACTCTTGTTTTTATATCACCACTTTTAAAATTTCACGCTATAATTTGGTATTGATTGTCTTCTGATTTTTCGCACATAGCGTATTACAAATCAACTTAATTTTACGGTGAACTATGTAATATAAAAAAGTTTTCAAAGGTTTTTATACATACTATAGAAGTATCAAACGAGCATACCGTCCGCTTTAGAGTAAATGGCCACTACCACCCCAGATGCGTCGCTACCTTTGAGGACTGAGTTGGAACGCCTGCCATAATAATTACGTTCCTTACGGAAATAAGTAGGAATGGTGTTAGTGCCGTGAGGATCGAACCACACGGGGTTTTACGACCTATATGCGTCATACGTATGAGAGAAATAATTAGTGAAGTCTTCCAATGAGCATTTAGCATCCGTCATACGTATAAGAGAGAGAATTAGTGGTCTATTAGCCAGCATTCGGCCAGCGTGGTTGACTACAGCCCAAAATTTTCTTATAATGAGAGAAGATCTATGTTCAACAAGGAGATATCAATGACTTCATAATGGTACCTAATCATGTTTTATGTTTTTAGCAGTGTTATGCGTCGCTGTGTTCCTGTCTGAAGAGTGTGGTAAGAGAGATATACCTTTCTGAGACTTTCCAACGTAGTCCTCAAAAGTAGCAACTTATTTGTGGCTAACCTCAGGTAAAACAGATCTTATCAGGGTTGCTCACAGATGTCCATGGGCGGCATTGGCCACTATCAGGTGGACTCCATGCTTGTTTGAGCGGTCACCATACCGGTCTGACACGCAGTGGGTCCCGGGTTCGATTCCCGGCCAGACAGATATGATGAGTTTTGATTTCTGTTCTGGGTCTGGGTGTTTATATATTCGTCTTTGTGTGTTCATGGCACTCGCGACACAGGAGAAAATCCTATTGTGGAGCTATGAGTGTAGAAAGCGTTATATAAAGACAAACCCGCTGACTTTCTTGCCAAATCTCCTCAGTTGAGGTTGCGTTCCGATCCGGCGTTAGTGTAAGAAAATATTGTAAGTGAC
>DWNE01007737.1:0-12029 GCA_018249875.1 Cecropterus toxeus | reverse complement strand
TTTACGCTCCTATCGTTCAAACACTACTAATCAAAAAGCGCACCCAAATCTCCATTTGGGTGCTCTTTTCGTGAGACTATTTTTTGTCGCTGATTGTGTATCTAGTTCTTTTAAGTGATCGAAGCCGGTATGTAATTTTCCCCATAAGGAAAAAGCCAATCCAATTCAGTATTGAGTTGTATGTAGGCGTATATCTGTTTGTATAGTTTATTTTTACATTCAAATGATGATAGTATGGGTACAATTAATATCTATGCTTTATCTCGTCAACCCATTATTGTCCCACTGCTGGGCTCGGGTCTTCTCTCAGAGTGAAAGAGTTTTTTAGGCCATAGTCCACCGCGCTGGCTAAGTGTGAATTGGTAGACTTCACACACCTTTGAGAACTCTTTTTTTATGAGAACTCTCAGATGGGCAGGTTTCCTCACGATTTTTTCCTTCACCGTAAAGCAATGATAATTAAATTCTAATACGCACATAATTTTAAGAAAATCAGTGGTATCAGTGGTGGCCTGGGATTCGAACCCCGGATCCTCGATTGAGAGGCCGAGTTTCAACTATTAGGCTATCACTGCTCATCTATATACTCTGTACTAGAAGATATTTTTTTTCTTTATAATATAATATTCTTATATTCTTTCTTTTTGCTATTGAAGTTCGTTCCGGATTTGTTTCCAATACCCACGTTTCGCTGCCAATTAAAATTAAATATGTTACATAATTTATAATCTTTTTAGGTTTTCACTTATGGTACCTTTATGCAGTGATCTTAGCACTAGTTATTTACGTTTCCTCCAAACAATAATCCACGCCCAAAATTAAAGCATAATCGTCTAATATCCATTGAAATATCCTAAACGTTTACGAAAACTTTAAGATTTTTTTTAGGGGAAGTAATAAACTCTTCCTAAGGGCACTGTTTCATATATATTGATTGACCGTTGGTTGTACCACCTGCTTACGAAACGTAATGAATTCGTACTTAGGGCTCAGTTCCATAATATATATTGATTGTATGAATATTCAAACTGACAACTTACGTACAAGTGTCGATTTTCAATTTGGTGTATTGCCAAATGAGGCTGCGTCGTCTAAAACTATTCTCCTCAAACTGTTTCGTGTGCTCAACCAGTTTCAGGGTTTAATTGTTTTACATTATAAGCTCAAGTCATTGTTTATGAAACTTTTTATCAAAACCATTAGTCTATTTCAGGCTTATTTAGTTTGGAAACTTCGACAAGTAAAAATTATAAAGGGATAGACGCTGTAGCTAGGGTTGCCAACCGTATATATAGTATTGTACTATATTCTCGGTCTGCGTACTATATATTATTAAAAAAATTACGCCACATTGCTATATATTCGACACGGAAACGAACGAGACTTTACATATTTTTAATGAAGCATAACACTTTCACTTGAAACAATTAAAATACAAAACGCAGAAAGTGGAAGAAAATATAGATTTATTAAAATAAGTAGTATATTGTTGTATACATGTTATGTTTTATCGATAAAATGCTGTATTATATTTTATATGTGTACTATATTTTTATAGCTTACTTTAAAAATACTATATTTTGTCGACGAAATCTTCGCAACCCTAGCCGTAGTTCGTGGCTATTACATATAGGATGATGTATTTAAAAGTAGAGCTTTTCGGCTCATTGACATAGTATACGATATTTTATTATATTTAACGTGACAACGTCTTATAATTCGATGGAGCCGGTTGCACGCACTAAAAAAATGACTCATGCGGCGTTACCTCGCTCTGAGGCGTTCCATTTAAGGCTTGAAGTGCAAGCGAGAGCACGGAACGAGCGACAAAAAGGCACAATAGGCCTCTGCGTTCGGCAGCGTTCGACATCTGTCTCTTTCCTACTTCAGTGAGCGATGCGTCCACGTGGACAGCTGTTATACAATAATACATTTACATGTTTTCATTCATACAAAATATCTATCAAACATATATATATATATATATTTTAAATGCAACCATTCCATGAGTATTTTTTTATGACGTTGTCACGATCAACAATCGTCAGGAACGTTCAACGGAATACCAAAAAAGGAAATGTTAATTTCACGACAATAATTTTAGTATCATAAGTTACAGCCACATTCAATCAGTATTTGAAAAATGTTAAATTGTGCTACGACATACATATATACATCTTAAATTTGCTGAACTTTACAATGACTCGTCGACTACTCTTCGGCTTTTACTTAGTAATTAGTCATCAATTTTCATCCCCAACCAAGGACAATGAAGTTATTTTACTCAGTCCCTTTAAAACTCAATTCCAGTTTAGTTATTCTTTACGAAGGAGTTCAGGCAATCGTATTTTTTCTAAAGTAACAAAGTATTTGAAGTAAGTTTGCTATTGACTCATAAATTCTTCGAAATGCATTGTTGGTCATAATTCCGTAAAGGGTAGGATGAAGGGGGAAGGGAGGACTGAGAGTCGCAATACTATCGGTCAACTTATTGGTATATGATTATGAAATTTAGTTTTAAACAAGTTCAATTGTACAAACTAAATAACACATAGGGAATCCTATGTGTTTCTTGATTCCGTGATAATTGAACGCTTACTTTTATATTTAACATATACATTACTCTTGGGTCGTATAGGTACCAAGTAAAAGCACTGACACCGTAGCATCTAACACTGGAGCTGTAAATGACGAATAGATAACCTCCTTCCTTTGGGAAGTCGTTTAAAAAAACATTTGCCTCCGAAATCAAAAGGTTCCTACGCCCTTTATTTTGTTAATATTCAGGCCGGCTTTAATAATATAAATTATATGACCATAAAATTTCTTTAAGCGCATTCGGCTGATGTCAGGCGGTACTTATCGAATCGGCAAGTCATGAGGTACGGGTTTTGGGTCATTATTGTTATTCCTTTGGAAAATGGACGATCGATAATATGTTTGTTTTTCTAAAATTAATACAACGCTGTATAGAAAAATATAAGTTAATTATCACTAAAAGGTGGAGGCAAATATCGCGAGAAAATTATTATATCTGCAATTACTGTGAAGTCTACCAATCCACATTTTGCCCGCGTGAGGAGCTAAGGTCTTAGAATTATATGAACTCCTATTATTAGACCAGATCCGTGCCTAGCACAATAATAGGTTGTCGACAAAGATATCTCTAGAAATCACATGAAAGGAATTATATTAAGTCGAACTAAGCGCCGAGTCATAAATCTTTCCTATACCCATCGTCGTCTCAGCTCGTTACGTATTGAAATTCGTGGGAACACTGTTTTACTTGGCGCAGCTTCGTTCACCTGCGAAGAATATTTCCCGGTACAATATCAAAGGGACCGATCCGGAGTCTATTATTATTTATATATTATTTTTCCTCCGCGTCTTTAACTTTCATAGCCCGAATGGTTTTTAATTCAAGAAACCTCAATTTCGGAGTATTTGGAAGACGAATTCACACACTGAGTTCCGCGTTCAGATATTCAAATTATTTTATTTTAAGTATGTATATACCTATTATTATAACAACTACAGAAACAGAGCATTGTAAAAATTAAAAGTTTCTACCCATACCCGTTTGTACCCCATGGTTCAATGGATGAACCAAAAAACATTTTTTTTAGCATTTCGCGTAATAGCTACATAATTACACACACTTTGTAAAAATCAAGTGTTATTTTTTATGGTTTAAGAGATTGAACCTAATGACATCCTATAGCGTCCTATTTTAAACCTGTTTTTCAATAGCAAACTGAGACGATTCTAATGATATGTCATACGTCATAATCCGTCAAACCGTTTGGGCTGTAGCGCGTGCCAAAGAAATGGACATACATACATACATACGCACGCTCGAAAAACATTACCCTCTGACGCAGTCGGGTGAAAACAAAATAAACGCATTAAGTCACCAAGACATAAATCTACAAACCCCTGAAGGCATCCAAGCCACAATGGAAGCTAAGTAGCCCAACGTGACGTCATCATCTTGAGCGGGGAGCCGGATCGCCTGGATCCGTGATCCGAATTCTAATGGCGATTGTAACTTCACCGCTGATACCTTGAGGTCGAAGTTGTTGATCAGAATTTTTATCTGGAAATATAAGATACTGGCTAGATTTTAGGGTTAGGATGTTTGGTTAATGCAAAACCAACCGTAATATTTCGAAGTATGTATTATTTATCACTTGATTTCTGTGATTTATCTATAGAACTCAATAAAATAATCTTCTTATTAACGTTAGAGTCACGTGCTTGGTTATGCGTTGATAAATAAGATTATATAGTTTCAAAACAAGTGCAAGTGCAAGGGTACTAGTCAACGGCCAAGTCACACAACATTAAATAGAATAATAAAGAAATCGCAGTACGGAACCTTACTTTTGGCACGACTTGATTAGATTTCATTACTTTTTAGAGATAAACAAGCAGCTCCATCGAGACTTGCTTAGTTTTTTACATAATGTTTTTGGTGGGTAGAATAACTAATACTGTGCCTATAGTTAGATATGATAAACGCTGACTTGGAAACTATGTACTGTGTATAAATACTAAACATTAGGTTGCATGGAAGTCGGTCTTAGTTTTTGTTATTTTTTTACTTATTTTAATACCGGAAATCGAACCCAGATTTTTTGCGTAGTGTACCAACATAGCACCACTGTGCCATGTGGGAAGTCATTAAAATTTGAAACCGAGAGCAAATCCTAATCATAAATTTCATACAGTCGTATTTCACAGTGACGTGTTGCGTTTTCTCACGGAATTTTACTGAAAAGCAATTTCGAGTTTCCCATTTTAATTAAAACACTAAGAGGCAAGGAAAATTTTAATGAAGACAAATTTCCACAAGTTGCCGAGATGACACCTTGAAATTTATTAAGAAATAGGCGCACCCAGCGGTTTCTCTCGTGTTTAAAAAATGTACATAACTTTAAGTCATTTTGTTCTCTCTATATATCTCCTATATTTACCCTAGGCATTCCTTAGTCCTTATTATAATTACTTAAGATTTCCGAAAGATGTTTTTACAAGTATATGAAATAAACAGACACGGGAAACTGTCAATTTTATTATAATATACTTTTACCGTACAGTCCAGGTTGACTTTGTGTTTTATCTTTGCAGATAATTTCTAAATATAGTTTACAAATTAATCTACGTCGCTTTCTATTAAATTCTCTACGTTTATATTAAACTTACCTAATATTTTAGCAATATTCTTTGTTTTAGATTACAGTAGAAACGTGCATGCAGTCCACCTGACAACTAGTAGACAATGCTGCCCATGGGTATTTTTTTATCAGATTGAAGTAGCAGACGAGCCTGCAGTCCACCTGATAGTAACTGTTTACTGCCGCCCATGAAAATTTGTAAGCGACATCGTATAGAAAAAGGGTTCTATCTGAAGTGAATTACAGATGCGTTGCTACTCCCGACGGCTGAGATGGTCGCCTCATATATAAGTTGGCCGGCAACCACACCCTTCCAGCGAAACGCAAGAACTGCGGTACAATATGAAAATATATGTAATCAACTCCACAAGCCGGCATTCACATCAGTACGCAAGAATTGCTGTACTACAGAAATAACATAAACATAAACGCTTTCTACACTCATAGCCCCACAGTAGGATTATCTCCTGTGTCGTGGGTGCCTTAAACACACAAACGAATACACAAACACCCAGGCCGAGGACAGAAATCTAAACTCATCATTTACATATCTGCAAGGCTGGGGAGCGAACCCGGAACCTACTACATTTCAGACCGGTATGGAGACCGTAGCGCCACGCGGGTCATAGATTAGATCAAAACCTTATAAAGTAATTAACTGAGAATTGATATATTTTGGACTTACGTTATGTATGTTCCCGCCTTTATGATTGTAGGAACTCCCAACACGTAGCGTGTAGTTTTCAAGATTCTTGTGTGTTACATAGGATGATATGATATTCCTGGAAAAATAAACTTCGTCAAAAATTCATGGTATATAAAATTGGAATGATTAGTCTATTGTTTTATGACAGATTAAGGTCTGAACCTGCCTTATCTTGAATAAAACATGATGAGATTGTCTCTACGGATGGGATGTGACTTGGTTGGGCATAAATCGATTATTATATTAATCGATTTTCTCTCTGAATCAAACAATCGATTTTACAAAAATCTATGTTTTACAAGAAATAATCGATTTTTTAAATTGATTTCTTATCATAAAATTAGCCCCCCAAATACATTTTGGTCATTTAGTTGACATTTTCATTCTAAACACCACAAATACTATATTGCAATTGCGTTGCAAGTAATTGTATTATAGAACTGCTGTTACAATATGCAAACTACGTGAAATTAAAGAATAAATGGTCCATTTAGTATTAAATTACTAAATGGACCATTTATTTCAACTTCAAAACATAAGGGCATTAGCACGTGAAGCATTCCGATATATTACATAAGGAACTGAAATACAACTGTGACCGCATAAAAAAACATTTTACATGAAATCCACATAGTTGTATCCTAAAACACAGACCAAAATAAAAGCAGAGAAATGCTCACTATTTTAGCAGCAAATGCTTATAAATTTATATTAAAACAATAGCTTGAGGTAAAACAGTGGCCATTTTGTGCGAGAATAATGTTTCGTTGGAGCTTAAGTAATAAGAGGTGAGAGGGTGAATAGTTCGTTTATTATTTAGGGCAAAATAACGTTACTTTTTAGGGTTCCGTACCCAAAGGGTAAAACGGGACCCTATTACTAAGACTCCGCTGTCTGTCCTCATAAACCGTGATAGCTAGAAAGCTGAAATTTTCACAAATGATGTATTTCCGTTGCCGCTATAACAACAAATACTAAGGTGGAACCCCATACAATAAACGTGTTTTTTGCTTAATATTGTAGATAATGGTGCGGAACCCTTCGTGCGCGAGTCCGACGAAAATTAACATAAGCTCTACATAAAATTAGTACTTTATTTCAAGGTGATAAAACTCTTCGTGGCTCAACTCCAGATACACCACCGTCACACCTATTTTTGTATAATAATGCAGCGTTAAGCGTTAAGTTGGCTCACTTTTATATAAGGCGACCATCTCAGTCCCCGGGAGTGGCAACACATCTGTGATAGACTTCATATAGAACCCCTGTTCAACCGCTTACCATCAGGTGGGCTGCTTGCTCGTTTGCTACTTCATATTTATAAAAAAGTAAAAATCTGATCTATACTCAAGATATGCGGATTTTTGAATTTCTTTTTGCCGATATCTCTTTTCGACCTTAGTATATTATGGGAGTCTGTTTAAAGAAATAAAATAATTAATTCAACTACGCTATTCTCTTTTTACTTAAACCACATCAAAAGATTTGTATAGTGACCCGTTTCAGCATACGATTTGTAGGGACCGACATATGTCTGAATGAAAGCCTCTAGGCTTTCGAATTTTTATATTACTTGAATTTTCCCCCAACTTTACTGAACTGTAGATTTGCATTATTTGTGTGTGTGTAAATATTCAAGTAACAAACCAGCATATAGTCCACCTGATGGTAAGTGGTTACTGCCGCCAGTGGACATCTGTAAGAAACTTTATATAGAACCGAGGTTCTATCTGAAGTCGATCACAGATGCGTTGTTACTTCTGAGAACTGAGATGGTCGCCTCACATATGAGTGTCCCGGCAACCATATATTTTCACCAAAACGCAAGAACATCTTCACGCTAGAAATAGTTGAGTACCGTTTAGAATATTATTAGGGAAGTTATGATTTCAGACTAGTATTGATGACCCGCGTGGCCGAGCAGTTACCGTAACGATCTAACGCGCAGTGGGTCCCGGGTTCGATTCCCGGCCAGACAGGCATCTGAATGATGAGTTCAGATTTATGTTCTGGGTCTGGGTGTTTGTGCATTCGTCTTTGTGCGTCCATGGCACCCACGACACAAAAACACGAGAAAATCCTATTGTGGGGCTATGAGTGTAGAAAGCGTCTAAGCATCTATTATCGCGGAATTAATACCTTTAAAATGTAAAGGGTACTCACGATGTGTGGTTTATGAATTTCTTTTTGCCGATATTTCGGCCTAGCATAGATTGTAGTCAAGCCACCACATAAATTGAAACTATGTTAATTACAAAATGGATCTACTCTCAATAATATTTCAATGGAATTTCGGAATTCTTAACCTAACCGAATATTTATTAGTAAAAAAATAAATATGAATATTTATACTATCATAACGTAGTGTTTATAAGTAGAAATTTTCGATTTATTTTCTTTGACACCATTATACTTGTTATATTTTACGAGATTTAGATCGTTAAAACTTTTGCCAGTTTTATTAGAAATTACAGATAAAAATGTCATATTCCGCAGAGATTCAAAATTAATTCCTCGAACCGAACTGAACGCAAAAATTTGAGTTACAAATTTGTATGATCAATCTTTCGCAGATTTTCTTATTTCGGAAGGTCAAAGTTTTGAATTAGCCTTCTTTAGATTTAATTAAAATTATGAATGTTTAGCTGAGCATTTGGAAGCTGTGGCAATGAAAATTAATTACTTAATTTATTTTAGTAGGCATTTTAAAGTTACAAAAGGCATTTTTATTAGCCGCCAACCAGTGCTGGAACGTTTTGGAGTAAAATAAGCTAATAACAAAGTAATGAATTAATTAGTTAATTAAACGGTGAAGGTAGGCGTCGCGGGGAATCAAAAAATTCTCCGTATAGTGTAAAAAGTGTCTTATATTTTACAAGATTAGTTTGACCAGCATAGTCAGTGAAGGCCAGTTTAATATCAGATGTAAGAAAGAAACGACGACTAATCTGGTGGTAAACTCCATTTATGTAGACAAGTAGACAGACAAGTGTCTTAGCAGACAAAATAGTATTCCCTATGAAATGTATACAAAGGCAGTAGGTACTCGCTATTTATACCTTATGTAATCACTCGATTACGAACATTCGGCGCTGCAACCGTCAGCTTCAAGCAAATTTCGACAAATTTTGCTTTGATTTCAGCAATATTTAGTAGCCTTGTAGGATTAGTCACATACTACTCGTCAACCCATTATTGTCGCACTGCTGGGCACGGGTCTTCTCTCAGAGTGAGAGGGTTTTTGGCCATCGTCCACTGCGCTGGCCAAGTGCGAATTGGTAGAATTCACACATCTTTGAGACCTCTTTTTTATGAGAACTCTCAGATGTGCAGGGTCCCTCACGATGTTTTCCTTCACCGTAAACCAGTGATAATTTAATTTTAAGACGCACATTTTTTTTTTTAGAAAAATCAGTGGTGCCTGGGATTCGAACCCCGGATCCTCGATTGAGAGGCCGTGTTTCAACCATTAGGCTATCACTGCTCAGAGTCACATAAATTTGTTTTTAACTCATCAAGCGAGTTACTCTTAAAACTGATGTTTCGCGGCCATTAAGTAACACTGTCGGGCATATGTGGGACCGTACTTAACAAAATATTGTATAAAAACAGGTTAAATGCGAATCGGACTCTCGCACCAAGTGTTCCGTACTCTACATTTTCTTTAAATTTAATTTCTTTTTTAAAGTATACAGGCAAATGTTCTGTGAATATTCCAAGTGTCTACCTATTACCTACCAAGGAGCTCCCTTAAATATTTTTAGTATATTGTTATAGAGCCGATAAAAATACATTATCTGTGAAAATTTCAAATGTCTAGCTATCAGGGTTCATTAGAAAACGGTGATAGACAGACGGACAGTGCACGCTTTGTAATAGGGTCCCGTTTTTTCCCTTTGGCTACGGAATCCTAAGAATTTGATATTATATGATAATATATATGGCACTTTCGATTTCTATAACATATAAATAAACCTTTAATTAGTTAGTATGCGTATAATTGATGGATTTCTTATTCGTAAACCAATCCTGTATTTTATTATCCATGTCGTAAAGTTTGCAGTGTCAAAATTTTATGTACGACAAAAATATATAATACGACAAAACGAAACATTCAAGACGATATTCAGACGTCGACAAAACTTTGTCTAAACATGTTCCTAATTAAACCGCGCTGACAAAAGAATCTCTTAGGAGTTCAAAGTAACTGAAACAATGGATAGGAACTAGCTTCGTTAGTTCAGTTTCGGTTCAAGCGGAGTATTTGAAGTCAGCGGTTCTTTTGACGTCTTTGTAATACAATGCAATTATATTTCGGGTACATTTGTTCGAATATTCGTTTCATTTCTCTCTTTTACAGCACTGTCACTTTAACAACATTGTTTATAACATTAAAACAAATAATCCGACTGTTTTAAACGTTTTTTTTACCGACTTCCAAAAGGGGGAGGTTCTCAATTCGTCTGCGCCGACTTCAGGACTTCGTACTATGTACTGTGTTTGTAAAAAAACAACATATATTTAAATTTTTTTTTTTTGCTTATTGGTGACATTGAAGTCGGTTTCTATTTTTTGTTAAAAAAATTGTTCATAATGATATATTTCATTTGATTTTAAGGCTTTATATAAGTTTTTTGTCAAAATAGTTA
Organism: Cecropterus toxeus; assembly: GCA_018249875.1. Lineage (NCBI taxonomy): Eukaryota > Metazoa > Arthropoda > Insecta > Lepidoptera > Hesperiidae > Cecropterus > Cecropterus toxeus. The sequence goes on along the minus strand of DWNE01007737.1, from coordinate 1,497 downwards.
CTAGCTTTCATTTGATACCCATACTCCCGAGGACTGAGATGATCGCCTCATATATAATTGAGCCAGCAACCACACCCTTCCAACGAAACGCAAGAACTGCTTAACGCTAGAAATAAGTGGTGGTGGTCGTGGTGGTACCTCCCCGGTCGAACTGGTTCTACCACGTAAAAACGAGCCATTACTGACTTTAAAATTAATCCGGGCATCGTCGCGTGTAATAACTAGTATGTATAAACTTTTTTGATTAAATCCGCGCTGTTGTTTACATAATCCTATTAAACTTAAACGTTTTCATTGCGTTCTAAAGTTGAGAGTGATTTATACGGCTCTTAAGTAATTAGCGAATGTCGAGTCATTTGTTACTAATTGCTTGTTTGTTTACAATATATAATTAGAAAAGCCTTTGTTTTTATTGTTGACATTAAGTTAAAATTTTTAAATTAAACGTATTAATTTAAACTATGTGTAGTAGAAATATATAATTTCACGTTTAAACATTACTAGGTTGTTAGGCGGTCTTGTATATGTATATTTAAATAAGAATGTATAAATCTGCGGGCTGTTCAAAATGATAATGAATGGCCATTAATTAATGGCGAAAAGGTAAAAAAACCGCATATCGTGAGTACCCGTAACATATTAAAATGTGTCAATTCCGCGATCATATTAGTCTAAAATCATATACTCCTAAGTACTTATGAATTGTATGTTTTCATATAAAATTGAGATAAATTGTATCTCATAATCGAAACAACTTGGTCCTAATGTGTTAATATCCCGGTAATAACGGGATATACGGCCATTGCCAAGTTACATGCAATTATGAGAGAATAAATCGTAGGAAATTGCGATAGTTGGTTTTAGTACTCATAATTCATGTTTCAACGTACGATAAGTGTATATTTGATAACGGAATACGTAATAATTTACTGCAAATTATACTATTTTCTATTTAACATTAAATCACCAGGAAATACTGTGCATTTAATCACAAATGTTAAAAATAACCATTAATTACTGTACATATTATAAATGAGTAACATCGTTAAAAACCCAACAACAACAAACCCGACTGCTTAGAACAAAATTCTTGTTCATTATGAATATTCAATTTAACGCTTATATGAGTTTTTGTCAAAATAGTGAAGTAAAAGTATTACAATATTTTTTTTTAGATTGGTCTATTTACTAACTTTCATTTGATACCCATATTGTCGTTATAGTAAAAAAAATCGTCCTTCCCCATTCTTATTCCCCTATTTCCATGCGCCATTCAAAAATATATATAGCCTATGGAAACTGAAACGATTCCAATGATATGTCATACTTCACAATCCGTCAAGCCGTTTGTGCTGTAGCGCGTGCCAATTCAACGGACATACATAAAAACATACACACATACATACATACGTTCGAAAAACTTTATCCTTCTTCTGACGCAGTCGAGTAAAAATAAGGTAGAAATAAATGTGGCTGTTATCCTTGTGGAGGCGAACG
>DWNE01007736.1:0-12030 GCA_018249875.1 Cecropterus toxeus | reverse complement strand
GTTTATAATTATTAGAGAGCTTTCACAGATATATGTGTATATATATATATATATATATATATATATATATACACATGCATGTTCCCTGCTATATATATATATATATATATAGCAGGGAAGTATAAATGTGTCTACATAATTACACTCACTTTGTGATGTCTGGTATTAAAATACTGCTGTATGTATAATATAACTCACACAAACATAAAAACAAATTTTACAAAAAAGCCAGGTGCAATTTAAACAGGAGTTTTATTTTATGTCTTAATTAATGAACTAATGTATTGAATGAAAAGACCAATTTACGACAGTATTAAGAGCAGCGCTTATGCAATTCTATCATTATACAATAATGATAAAACTTAAAATTCTTGAATTTGTAGCATTTATTGACATGTTTTTTTGCAACGCACTACTTATTATTAGGTATATGTACAATAATATTTTTATGTCCATAGAAGACATAAAACCCGGCAAGAGGTCGCGGGGTTCTTCCCTGGAAGAGGGCGAGGTGTCCGATGAAGCGGAGCGCCGTCCGGAAGAAAGTGAGCCTCGCCCAGTGTGTAGGTTCTTCTCTCGGGGAGCTTGTACTTGGGGCGTTAGCTGCAGGTAATTCTTATAATATTAGTATTAAAAGGTGGTAAAACTATCATGTGTCAGACAGTATCGCCTCAAACACATTTTATTCCTTATATGTAGTACATATTACAACATATTATGTAAATACATCTGTCCCTGATGATAAGGCAGGGGGCTACCTGAAGGAAAGTAGTCACCATCGCCTATGGACAGTTGCAACACCGGAGTAGTCGCCAATGCATCGCCGGATTTGAAGGAGAGCTCTTTTTGCATCTTTTTTGTACAGCACCATGTTATAGCGTACCTGAATACCTCAGGAGCAAGCTCATTCCACATCTAGCAAGTTTGCGGCAGGAAAATAAGTGCTTCATGATGATGTAATCATGTTTTAGGTTCTTGCATCCAGGCGTGACTGATAAAGGCAACTACAACATGTTCGACGTAGTCCGCGGCGTGCCGGCCGCCGCTAGCTACGCGCCGCCCCGAGACTCCGCCCCACCTGAGTCCGCTTGGGAGCGCGGACTTAGAACTGCTAAGGAGGTCAGCTTATTACAATAATATGCTTAAGGCGAAACTGCCCGATAATAAACATAAAAATAAATAAGTGTCGAAAATATAAAAAAACGGTGAAAAGTAACCAAATACACATATGTATGTATGTACTTTTGTGCATACTTATAACTTCTAAGGGAACTGTTAGATATCATAACTGTACAACAATGATATGCCAATATTAAAACAAATTTGGTTTCAGCCAATTTAAATTATATCATGTCTTTTGGTCTAGGTGTTTTTTTGCTAGTGCTATATGGTCAAAATTTTTAAAGACACCGTTTTTTATTCTGGATACATTAGTATATACTTAAAATATGTATGTAAAGTTATGTATATTGTTATTTTAGAATCAGACAGATATATTTTCATTTTCTCGCTTGTCTATTCTTTTCGGAGCTCAGTTTAAATAATGCTACAAACATCTTAAGTACTACCTATAGCCTGCATTTTATTTCATAAATATGGCCTGCAAAGTTGCCCATATCTGACTTAGAGGATAGTATGGGTATAACGTTACATAAAGCGTAGCCATGCGACCTCTCCAGATGTTGCGCATAGCGAACAAGCGCAAGGAGCAGGACATAGACTTCGAGGAGAAGAAGCTGCACCTATCCGTGGGCGGAGTGGTGCACGATCCGGACGCGGAGCTCGCGTACGCCGCCGCGGCCGTGGGCGCGTCGCCGCCGAGACACGACCTCGCGCCCGCCGTGCGGGACGCCGACGCTTACAGGTGAGACGCGAGCTCACGAGAAACTGACGCATCCGGTCAGACACTGACCTAGGATGCATTGTTTCTGAGCCTGCATATTGAAAAACTTTTCATCGGCTAAGTGTAGGATGTTAACTAAGTTGGTAAATTTATTAATTGTTTCATAACAAAATGCGGGGAGATTAGTTTTACAAGACTGACCGATAACTCATACAAGCAGCCATATCCCTATACGCCACATTGATGCAATGATACTACATTCACTATTTTATTCATACATTCAGTAATTCACAATTTATGTTAAAAGTATTTAATATAATTATGTTATACTAAAGTAATATATATATATATATCTATATATATTACTACTGTCACAAATGTTTAATATCATAAGACATATAATATTTCTTAAGATTTTAAGTTGTTGCAAAATAATGTAATCGGAATTTTAGCTGCAAAAGGATGTACATTTCTACATTTCATCGATTTATTATGTATCTTTTTTATGTACAGATGAAGTCACAATTATCTCATTAACTGTCTGGCACACCTAACTAGAGATTGTTAAGTGACTAGTCAAAAATAAAATATTCCCAGATCATACGGTCCTATGTATCGTGCGGCCGGCGGGCGTTTTGCTCGGGCGCCTATGGACGAGCGCGAGCGGTACTACGAGCGCGAGCGGTACGAGCGCGAGCGAATGTACGAGCGGCCCGCGCACTATGACGAGCGAGCGCCGCACCCTGATGACATGGCTTACCACAAGGTATAAAATATTATATATATTCTTGAGCTTGGTATGCACATTGCTCTATGTAGGTGGAATAGAGAATCTTCTGTTCAACCTACCTAGAGATATATTAATATAATATGTTCTAATATCTTGTTCTAAGTTAAGAGCAAAGGATTGTCGAATAGTTTGTCCAAACTGCTTAGAAACTTTGAGGTCTTGGGGCTCGGGATCTTCCTTTCGGTCTGAAGAACGGCTAGAAATTTTAAACGGCTTTAAACAAAAAAAATCGGTAAGATTAATCTGGTCCATATTGGAGAAGGATACGTGAACGTACTTTGTGTTGTTCTAAATAAACACGCCAAAATTTATGTGATCAAACGGATACATAATTCATTTGTTATATTGGTCACTATATTCTAAAGCTATTGGTAATTAAAAAGGCTGACAAACAGACGACCCAAACAAATGAAATCTTATTTGTATGTTATAAATATGTATTGTATTTTCCATGCAAGCATCAAATGTGGAATGCTATTGATGAGCCGAACGAGTGTAATGCAATGACGGTATGAGTAGTTTGTTAAAGATTTGTTTGTTGAAATTTATTTTTGGTACAACGTTATGATTTCGTTAGTAGTTGTATATAAAATATCCGTATTTATCATTTATTACTTTACATATGTATCATTTAAAATACTTTTATAATCACCTTGGGAACTGAACTAAAATTTATTTGAATTATTCTTATAGAGGCGAGTCCGGTCGTCCCGCGAGGTGATAGTGCAGCGAGCGGAGGTGGAGCGGCGTGAGGGCCGGGAGGGCCGTGAGGGCCGGGAGCTCCGCGAGGGCCGCCCGCGCGAGGTCCGCGGCGACGAATGGGCCGACCCTTGGATGAGGGCCGAACCCGCGGCCCGTCGACGCCGACCACCCTCCTCCGACGAGTCCTATACATCCTCTAGGTACTTGCTTGAACGAGTGTTATTCATCAAAGTACACGGCAATGCACATTCCAAAGCCTATCTATTATTATATCCGACGTATAAAATTATCCAGTAGTTACACTCCATAGATATTCTGTAGCTGTAGACTAAATGTATGTTACGAGAATGTTAGAAAGAGTAGTCGTTATCGCATTTAAGATGATTTTTTTAGCTGTTCTCTGATTGGCTCAATTAATGTTCTTAAATTCTATTTGTTAACTTGGATAGTTTTTTTAACAATTCATAAAAGACTTTTATCTTGACATTTTTTTATGTTTTGTTGGTATTCATAAAAATACCTCTTGTATACAAACAACAATATCAATATATGTATAATTATTGAGGAAACTTTTAAGACTTTAAAATTTGCGCTGTAAAGCTTTATGTTTTAATTTAACAATGATTATTAGCGGCATTAATATATTCTCTGATTACAATGATGTTTCTAATGATATAAAATACAATGATGTTTCTTATTATATAACAACATATTTTTAAATTGTCAAATCATTAACTTTTACAGTTAAGTATGTGTTAAAAATGAAGACACTAATATTATTAATCCTTTTGCTTTATTCCCTCCTTGGCCGATGGGTTTCGCTTTCATCTTACTTCGTGGTGTTTCGGTGTTCCACCTAAATCGTATCTCATCTCTGCTCTACATAACAATTGCATGCCGCGTTTACTGTTAATCATCACTGGGATTCGCTATTGGCTTTGAACATGAGTGTTTGTGTGACGATGAACTTGCGTATTGTACGTTCGTATCGAACATGTGCGCGCGCTCACGTGCTCGTTGCGTGTGTGAACGTGTACATACGTACGTGTAAATGTGTTGACTCCGTTCGTTCGTCTGTGTGCGTGCGTGCGTACACGTCGCCTACGCACGTGTGCGCGCCCACACGCGTATCGTGTGCGTACGGAACGCGTGCACGTGTGCGTGCCCACATGCATACATGGCGATGGTGTGCGTGAGCCCTTCCTCGGCGTTCCTTGAGCCCACAGCTGTTCAAATTCCAGCTCCCGTAGTTCTGGTTCGGCTGCCGCGCGCCGCAAGCGGAGGGCCTTGTCGTCTTCTAGGCAGAGGTGAGTCCACTGTGCTTATTGTTTGTTTTTTTTTAATGTTGCAAGTCAATTTTATTTTTAAGTTTGTTCAACGCTTTTATTTTTTATGCTTATGTAGTTACATACTGATCATTTTTTTAGTTTATTTGGCCTCTGTAGTTATTCTTTAAATTATTTTTTTGTGTTGCCAGTAGCAAATATTTTCGTGCCAATAGAAAAAATATTTAGTCAAGGTGTGATTGTGGTGTATTTAGTAAAAGCCAAGAGCGTCCCAGTGATACCATTTATTAAAAAGCCGTTGGGACCTCGAAACACTTTCGGGACCGTGAAAATGTAATAATGAAACCAAAAAAAATGTTGTAATGTAAAAAAATAATTTACAATGCATAAATTGTACAATTTTATTTATTCTGAGTGCTGTTTATTAAATTAAAGATGCTATATCATGTTTTGTTTTAATAATTTTATAAGCGCTAAACGAAGAATTAATTTATTTTATTTACTAGTATAAGTATGATTTTAAATATATGATATTATAAGTATAACCAAATATTAACACATAAGTATATGATTAGGCCGATGGCTGAAATGTTTATTAACAATTTGTTCATTATTTACCCAAGCCACAATTTAAAATAATTAAGTTTAAATTGTGATTTTAAATAAGCAGAAAAGGGGATTAATTCACTTATATTAATTTTTATAATGGAACTATTTGCTCTTATTTGGCTTATTTAAGTGTTTTGTGGAATGATTAATGCATTTACTTATTAATAAATGCTTACTTTTATAAACATTAATTTGTAAATACAAAGTTATACAAGCGTTAATCGTTTACACTTATTTACATAATATACAATGTTATTAAATGGCCCGAGTAAGAAAAATATTAATTACTCCATTTCTATGAATATCAGTAACTAAAATCATATATATTGTTATGTCTATGTACTAAGAGTGATCTACGAAATTGATGCTAATAGCGCTCTGGGAATTGATAACAATTGTGTTAAAGATATCAATGTTCGATTCGCCAATCATTATTTTGGTCACTTTTCTATTGATGTTAAAGTTAAATAATTTTTAAAGACAAATGAGTGAATGCTGAAGATTTTAATAGACAAATTGAAGAATGATGTGGCGAATCGAATAAGATATTAATTATACGAGGGTTTTTAATATGGCCTACACCTTAAAGGGTTTTTTCCCACTATCCAAATGTTGTCACTCTCGCTCCAGTTATGCAAATGGAAAAGAATAATCATGCGGATACAGAAATTGCCGCTATGGGCTCTTTAATATTCTATGCCTTACTATTTTTGATACCACGTATCTGAATTATTATTTTGCTATACTGCTTAACTTGGTTTTGTAGTACAGCGTGCTTTAAACCTACTTATTACAATATTTGGATTATTTATTAAATATCAGGTACATCATAAATTTAGATATTTTTTACGGATGTTATAAATGTGACTGTATTATTTTGACCCACTGCTGGGCTCAGATCTCTTCCAACTGCTGAGGAGATTTGGAACATATACCACCATGCTCTTTATTGGCACATGGATTTTGAAACTACCGGTACAAAATAGTGTACATTTTAACCTTTGGTAGATAATAATATAATGAGACTGGAGCGGAGTGCACAACGAGTGGGTGGTGTGTGTACATACATTAAGTTCCTTTAGAATTACAATGATGTAAATATAAAATACATACATGCACTCAAATAGCACTAAGTGTTCTTTGTACATACATAAGTCAGTTTGACTGTTTAATGCACTTAGATCATTGTAATTCTAATGGATTGAAATGTTACCTATCTACATGTCTCGTGACATACTTACAGAGCCATAATTGCATCCTTCAAACCAACATAATTATGGCGGTCATAAATATAGTTACACAGAAAATGTTATTGACCAATGCAATAACTCACCAAAACATTAGTAATTATAAACAGTCCACACGCAATCGCTAATGAACATATTCTTTTTATTTTACGAAATAGCTAATGAGCATGCAGTCCACCAGATGGTAAGTGGGCACTGCTACCCATCTGTAATCAACCCTAAATAAGATTAGCGTCTAACCTGAGATTGGCCATTGATGTGAGCTACCCCTGAGGAATAAGTTGGAACACCTTGGATAAGTGCATCTCCCTTACCATCCTTTGAGACAAAAATGTAGCATTGCTTTGTACTGATGTTATTAGGCAGAAAATAAGTATGGCTGTGGCACTTTTTGGTGTTGAAACAACACAAACATGCTAATGACCATATTATACTTACAAATTACTAGTGATAATAAATAATACTCACCAAATTGATATACAAGCATGCAGCAAAGGTATGTAGATAAGTAACAAGTCAGAATCACTGACTGCTTCATATCGTCTTAGGGCTAGCTGCGCCCATCGTTCCACAGGCCCTGCTAAGGCTCCACCGCTGGAACCCGCACAGGCCACAATACGACATAACACACTCAGCACCACTCGAGATCTGTCTGTGTATACCTGAAATAGTATTTAATCACTAATTTTAAATACTTACTATTCATATAAGTAAGTGCACAAGTTTTGCTGTTGTAACCCAAAGAGCAGTGATGGATTAAAAACTGTATGTAATTTTATTTTAAACTTACATTACTGTAGAATTGATCCATATTTTCTATGTAACAGTGTAACATGTGTGTAACATATCATGAGTACCTACTCATAAATAAAATAAAATCGAGTTTGACTGACATACTAGACTAAGCCACAGTGGCTTAGCCATAATTGTAACAGATGAAGTTCTTTTTCTATGAATTTAAATAGTTATAGTATTATATGGAGGCTGCTTGTTTATATACTCTTTGTTGCTTATGGATATTTGCAACACCAGATGTCACTATCATTTTTTTTTTCACAATTTTATTTTCAGAACCTTTTCTTTTGTATCATCAAATGGTTACCCCATTTGATGATACAATAATTGATCCATCTAACAATAAGTGGTACATATACCAATAAATACTATAAAAATTTAGAATTATAGAATTCTTATTTTATAAAAATCACTACTGAAAAATTTACTAAATTAGAAACCACATTGCTTAAATTGGGTATATTATGGATACTACATAATTCTGCTTATAATTGTACATACCTTATTTAACAATTTAAAACTGGTTTCCAACACTGATAGTGCTTGGTCAAATTTGCCCTCGTCAATGAGTCTCCTTGCTTCCCTTAACTCCACATCTTGGAAAAATGCTATAGCTGCCTGTGCATCCCTGAGACGAGACTCAGTGGCTAGCAGCGTCAACAAAGTTTCAAAAGCAGTACATCTCGTTGAAATCAAACTTGGATCAAAGTTGCCCATTACAATCTGCAGGAAACATTGGTATTTTCAAAAAGTTGCAATCGTTAACTTGATGTTAATTAGATGAACTTTATCGTATGTTAATTATGAATCATTCTAATAATCATGAATCAGCATTTTGAGGTCCAATGCTGGACATAGTGATACCTCAATTACTTATTCTATTAATTTATTTAGATTAAGATATACACGTACGTATCGTACAGGGGGCGGCCGGGCGGGACAATCCCAGATAGAACTTTTTGAGGGCGATAAATTTCCACATACATTTTATATAAATGCATTGAGTGCGAATTACAATTAAAAGTATATCAACTTTAAGATAATTTTATTTTAGCTTTTTATCAACAGGATTACATTTTCCACTGATGCTGTCCTCAGATCCAGAAACGATCCTACGCCATTGAATACATAGAGTTATATAATTATAGTTGTAGAATATTTGTTAGTAGCTATCGTCCTCAGAGTTTATAACAATAACAATGGATCCCTAATTAGAAATAGGCAAATCTATGCATTATTTTGAATATCTTCTCAATAATTTATATGTAGAACGCTCAAACAGCAAACAAATACCATGAATAACAAAACAAAGCAATGTTTACATAATTAATCATACCTTACGCGGAAATGAGACATTGTTCAACAATGCCGGATGTTCTTTTTTCAAACCGTTGTAAAGGTCCAGGAAATGAGTGTACCGTCGCTCCACATTCGCAGGGTCCCGATCAAAGGCCTGGGATTCTGTGGAGTTCTGCCGAACTTGCAACATATAAGCCACATACTTTTTTTCATTGTCTACGCCCTCCACTGTCCGAGAAGACACTATCTCAAACTTCAGCATAATAATAATTTAACTATATTCAAATCTCACTTGTAGAAAAATTACTGTATAAAAATATAATTAGCTTTATTTATTATTATAATTTATTGAGAAAACACTGTAGAACGTCTTACCTACCAAGAGAAATAAATGTCAAATGTCAAATCAAACTAGGTAATAGGTATGGCGCTATTTATCGTTATGAAATATCGATACTTGAACATCGATTATCACTAATTACTTAATTTAATGTTCGATATTTTTAATGGCATTAGTTGATTTATTTTTTATTCCAGTACTATTTCAAATAACATAAATAACCTAAATAAATTGAAAAGTTCAATAATTACTAATAATAATTTCCCAGATTAAAAAATTACACAATTTAATTATTTTACGGCAGTGGCGTAGCGTGGGGGGGGGGGCGCCCCAGGCGGCACGTTTTGAGGGGGGGCAAAAAATAATTGGCAATCTTGTTTTTTGGTCGTCAAGTTTGATATTGTCGATTTTTATTGGTTAGATATTATCGTTTTTTTGTTTTGCCGACTAAAAATTGTGAATGGGTGGCTAGTTCGTAGCGGCGTAAGCCCACGCTACGCCACTGCTTTACGGATATATTTCAGTAGGAATGAAGAAGAAATAAATACTTACTGATTAATGAAGAATACGTAGTCTTCTAATTAAATGAAGTCAGGTCAGCTGCATATTTTTTGTAACATTCGAAGTACAATCTGTAAATGTTATTGATTATCATTATTTCTGGGAAGATAATAGGGAACTCGAAACTCGTTTGACGTAAGTCTCGGGAAGCTGGAAGGGTTTGCGGCCGTCCGAAACCGGTTTCGGATTGACCGTTAAACTGTTAGCAGTGCTAAAAGTTCGGTTTCAGTTTTGGTTTCAGCTGAAAAACCCGTTTCGATCGGACACTATTTAATGTTATATTCAGGTCTCGATATCAATATCACTTTAATATCCAGATTTAGATGACATCGAGATTCATAGTTTACTGGTATTTTATTGTGTATACATCTGTTGTGCGAAAATGTGTAAACACCAAAAAGTCAATGTTGCCAAGATAAAAAATATAGTTTTTTTTTTAATTCAAATTATTATTTTGTAACTGTAACCTATATCTTTATACGCGACTACTTAGTGTCAAAAACTTCATTCGTAATCATTATTATCGTAACGATCAACTTACCTGATATTACCTTAATTTATTTGTTACTTGTCTATGTGCAATAATAATTATCGTAAAGTTGTCTTAAGTATTTAACAAAGCTAAAATTCCATTAAATAAAACTGTTTGACGGTTGACCCAAAAATATCTTATTAGAGTATTATAATAATTTATAAATCAACGATCGATATCACCAAAAACTATATCAATAGTAGCGATCAAAATGGATATATCCGCTATCATAAGCTGCTTTCCCATTACTGCTAAACCAGCTAAGTGGGTGTAAGAACAGGGCCGTAAATAAACTCTATACGGTTTGGATGTTCCATCAGCCACCATGTATACGCCTAATTCTCCTTTTGGAGCCTCGACAGCTGTATAAGTTGCTCCAGGCGGAACGACATAACCTTCTGTACACAGCTTAAAGTGATGTATGAGAGCTTCCATAGAAGTTTTCATTTCAATTCTCGAAGGCAGCGATATTTTCGAATCGTCTGTCCTGACTTCACCTTCCGGTATCGTGTCTATAACCTGATTAATAATTCGTAAGGATTGTCGAAGTTCTTCTAGACGTAGAAGGTGACGATCGTAACTATCTCCAAAGGTACCAACTGGAACATCGAAGTCATATAAATCATATCCATCGTAGGGGTGGGCAATACGCAAATCCCATTTCACACCGGTACATCGTAACATGGGTCCAGTGAACCCCAAACTGAGAGCTTCGTGGGCGCTCATAGCTCCAATGCCTGCCGTCCTCGCATAATACAACCTATTTCCAGTACAAACATCTTCGGTTTCATCGCAACGTTCACCCAATTTCATACACAGTTCATGGACATCGTCAAGGAAACCAATAGGAATATCCTGCGTTACTCCGCCGGGCTTCAAATAGGCACAATGTACGCGAGCTCCACAAAGTCTTTCGAATAACTCATATATCTTTTCTCGCTCTTCGCACATCCAAAAGAATGGAGTAATGCCACCGGCATCCAGGACGGTTCCAGACACGTTTAAAAGATGGTTCGCTATTCGACAGAGTTCTGAACAGAGTACACGAATCGCCTTAGCTCTAGGCGGTACTTCTATGTTCAGGAGTTTTTCTACAGCAATAACAAAACCTTGTTCGTTAGCAAGCGTCGAAACGTAATCGAGACGATCCATGTATGGAAGGCTTTGATTGTAATGTTTGTTTTCCATTAGTTTCTCAGTAGCTCTATGAAGAAAACCGATATGGGGATCGGCTCTGAGAACCGTTTCTCCGTCTAATTCCAATATAAGACGTAAAACACCATGAGCAGCGGGATGTTGGGGGCCAAAATTTATCCACATATTCTTCAGTTTACGTTCTACTGGCTTCAGACTAGAGTTATATATCATTTTATAATATTTTTCCGACGCTTCTGTAGGATACATGACTGGACCGTTAAATTGCTCTAAAAAATCTTTATCAGGATACCATTTGGCAAATTTTGGTGCGTATATTTTAAAACTTCTCAGCGACTGTTTGGGTCTTACTGATTGTAATAGTTTAAGATATTGCATACCTTCAAATGTTTTTTTTCCTCTTAATAGATGTTGGAAAATGTAAGAGTATTTTTGTTGGTTTATTCTCTAAATTATATAATTATATCAATAATTCAAATGATCGACAGACTGTTTATGACATTCCCAGGGTAATGACAAATGTTTACTTTTTTGTAACCAGTTGTATAGTTAATAGTATATTATATTATACCCATATAACTTGTCGAAAAGACAAAATAAATTAAGTGTGCGTGAAATTCACACATGGCTGTGAAACTTAAAAATGAAATAATTCTGAGTTTAAGGGTATGAAGACTTATGATTTTTCAAAAATTGATTAAATAATCACTGCAGCCCATATTCCAACATCTTGCATTGCATATACAAATCCTAATAAGCTATGAAGTAAAATCAAAAAAGAGGTACAGCGCCTATCAATTGTAACGCCGAAAACTGCTTTTTATCATCATATTCAAAATAATTAGAGAAATTTGATCATGTTCAAACGAAT
>DWNE01007735.1:0-12030 GCA_018249875.1 Cecropterus toxeus | reverse complement strand
TTCATGTATTAATTACTATGTCTATTGTTCTTCTTAAGTTAGCTGTAAGTTTTCCTAAAAATAAATAAATAAATAAATGTCATAAAATGGAGAAGTCCTAGGTTAACCTACACAGGTTTCTTCACGATGGTTTTCTTCAACTTAACAACTTAAAATAGCGATCAATAATCTCTAACTGGCACATCATTTTAGAAAATACCTTAAAAATATTGTATTATTATACAAAAAGTTCAATTGCAAATTATAGTGAACTCTGACACTAAAACTATACGCAACCTCGAATATGTTCATGTTAATTATATAGGTATATATTTCTGCCGATGTTCATTTCGTAATGCCAGAATTAAACGTGTTTTGAAATAAAATTAACGCTTGTTTACTGTAGACTCTTCGCGTTTATTTAATATTATCATTTAATATAAACCGTGTATTTTGTGTAAACATTTAGTTCAAACGTAGACTTGATTATTTCATGAGAATGATTATCGCGGGTTAAAATAAAGCTCAAACTAATAGAGCTATGAAACAATAGATTGCAATAACAAAAATAAATAGAACGTTGACTAATAACTATGCTAAAGGGCCATCGGATCTCAAGTGGGGGTGAAGTGGAGGGGAGTTGAGGGGTAGTAAAAACAATGAAAGCCCTACACAATCGGAATAAATTATTGCTTGCGCGGTTTAGTTTTGAAGAATAGGGTGCAAGCTGTCTTTTTATTACTCTGCCTTTGCATAAAACCCTTCCTCACTGCCGATTGTGTGTAAGAGTTAATTTTTTGAATAATCACCGTGAATGCCTCTTTGAGTTGAGCGCCTCCAACTTAAAGAGGTGGCGGCCGTATTTATACAGGCTTAATTTCTTTTAGTTTATTTGTTTGTTAGGTGTCTTTTTCAGATTACTTATATTTATGATTTTAGATGCTTTTTGTTCATAGGTTTAAACATTGTAGGTAATTCTTTTGTATTATTTTTCATGCTAGTAATGCATCTACCTTGACGGCAGTTATAGTGGCAGATTTCATAAACTTTTATCAAAACCTTTTATTTTCTAACTTTGAAGTAGCAAACTAGCATGCAGTCCACGTGATGGAAAGTGGTTATTGCCGCCCATGGTCATCTGTTAGCAACTTCATATAGAACAGCAGTTCTGTCTGCAGTCGATCACGGATGCTTTGCTACTCCCAACGACTGAGATGGTCGCCTCATATGAAAGTGAGCCGGTAACCACACCCTTCTAACGAAACTCAAAAACTGCTTCAAGCTAGAAATAGGTGTGGCGGTGTTACCTTCCCGGTTGAACAACATTAATACCACCTGGTACCTGATTCTATAGGAAAACAAAAAATGCATAAATAAACCTGGAGTATTAAAAACATTTTACGATGAGTCTACTGTGTTAATACTTCTCCTTGCACATTGTACGCGTAGCGCCACCTGACGATACATTGTGCTATCCGACCTGGTTTTGATCAAGCGTTTATATTATACGGTTTTATGGTTATTTTTGGCGTATTCTGGCATTCATGAATAACTGAATTGTTATAACATTGTGATAAAAGAAAGGAATGGACCCAGTATTTTCGTGAATTAAATAAGTTATTATATAAACAAAAATACCAGGCTTAAACCCAAAAATAAAATAAGTACTAAAATATGTTGAAATAGAAATTGTAATCTACTGTAAGTGCTGCAGTCAAGAGAAAAACGAACATTACTAAAAAATCTGCCAAAAGTACGTTCATTATAAAGAAGGCAAAGTTCAGAAGGCAAATTCAAACTTTTCGTTTATATACCATTCGAATTGTCCATTTAATACATAGTAGAACTTAGTAGGCACGAATATATTCAAATATCCATTAATTAGTGGATAGCTAAAATGATGAATATGATAAAGTAATTTTAAAGGGGCGGTAGTGGAATTTTTCAGTTATTGCCCCGGCTAAATAAATTAAATCTCTGCTATTTTGTAAAGCGCTACCTACTATTTTGGAGTGAGGAGACATACGAGTACTTATCTGACGCATTCCAACTTAGTCCCCAAAGATAGTAACCATTGGTCGACCTTAGACAGGATTCTAATCTACTATTACTATGGGTAGTATTGGCTAAAATAAAATAAAAACAAATACTTGTGATTTCATGAATCCACGATGCAAATGATACAATTATTTTTACCCGTCTGCATCATTGTTAAAAATCGTTTATACGTCTAAATTAATAAATTTAGTGCTGAAAAAACGCTGATATATTCTCTCAGCCTACTCTGCCGAATGTCTTCTACTTCCCCATACCTGCAGCTGGGTGTAAAGCGACATGCGTCAGACAGTCCAAAAAAATTAACTCTTGACAAAAAAACATCGGGGAAATAGCAATTTTGCCATTTCAAACCACAAGTCGCATATTGTAAACGTCTCTTTCGTAAGTGTGCCACCGCCAGCATTCAATGTGTCACACAATGATAACGAATGTTCCCTTTGAGATGTAATCTGCTAGTCGCTGGCTTGCCTCCCATTTGAAACCTTTGTCTGAACATTTTATGGTTTGTTGAAAGCTCTATATGCTAGTCAAAGAACATGTTTAATGCCCTTATTTTAGGTTAAATACGCCTTGTACCACTAAATAAACTTATCATAATTATATAATTCTTTTGGTAGATAGTAGGACAAATATGGTTCTACATAAGTACCACCGTACTTATGTAGAACCGTATTTGTCCTACGTACAATACAAGGTATTGTTTTACTTCAAATATGAGGATAACGATGTGTGCGTATCTAGAACTTGAAGCTGGATCTCCCAACATGATAGAAAGGAAGCCATGAAATATATAAAAGTGGGACATTGTATTTTACAAACGATACATCTGTAACTAGTGTACAAGTACTTAACATCCTAAAAATACTTTTTGGTACAAAATATACTAACACAAGAAATTCGCAGTATGTGTTCACTGAATGGTATTTAATTTTGCATCATTAAAACAGGATGTCGCCGGTGGGAGTAATATGTATTTCCATATCAATTTAGTATTATTCAATCAGTTTTTCCTTTTTCGTAGTATAAGTATCAGTAACAATTTATTATTTCACGTAACTATGTTAGAAGGCGTGGGCGAACTAGCTAACAATGTATCCTCCAAAAAAACTATCGTTCTCAGAGAGATATCTCACAATTAATTTTATCGTACACTCGGAATGTTAAGACCCTTGTTTCATGTTCAACAACTGTCTTAGACAAGTACCAGATAGAGAATGTGTGTTAGTCGACCTCGGTCGAATCTCTTCGAGCACTATTTTCCTCCAATTACTTCGCTACCTTTTAACAAGATGAGATTGCGATCTCGATTTTCGAGATAAATTATTTATACTTCTGAGCATCGATTCCGTTTTAATTATTAGTCGGGATTCGATTAAAATTCCAGTCAACGACAACTCATTCAATTAGAATATCATTAGCGATATTGGATTGTGCTACTTGTTTTTGATTATCAATATTTTTTGTCGACTTTTTTTTTATAAAATACAATTTTGATGACTGATAAAATAATTGTGTCTCATATAGTCTATTTTTTTTTCTTGTTAATAATAGCATTTAATGAAGTAAAGGTCTTCAGGCTATCTCTGTAATAGTTCTTTAGGGATTAAATAGACGTATATTGTATTTACTCCTACGTAAAAGCTTAATGAGTTCGCTCCGGAGATCTCGCAAAAAGTACTTATATACAGCCAATTACTAATTAATCGACTATTTCGGAAACATCCAGCATCGTCCGTAATTGAACTATAAATCATTCTCGGAGACTCAATCTGGCACTTTCGCACTTTATGCCGCTTTTGGAGTATCGGACTACCTTGTTGCTGCTGATTCAGTACTTGCAAGGTTTCCGCTAGACTTGCAATTTCCTTTACAACTCAATTAAGCCTAAACCGCGCCAAAAAGCTACAGAAAATAGTTCGTACGGTGAGCACATAGAGTTGAATATGCTTGGGCTCCCCCAAGGAGTTACACTTAGATCGCAACACCACACTGATCGTTACTGAACCGTGATCTTGAGATGATTTATGATATGTTATACTCCTGACGTTTACGAGTTAACAGCCTCGCCGGGAAGGCCTTTTAATCAACTATGCTAATGTTAGGTGTTGATCTCAGATGCGGCGGGTCCCGTTAAGTCTAATGTCAATATTAGATTTAAATTGAATCTCTGAATCTGAGCAAAGTTTAATTAAGATCCCGCGTCGCAACATATTTAAAGGGTTACACGTATTCACACAAATTTGATGCTGACCCATTTGTTACCTTTTTTTATGAGTAATTGGTAAATTGTTTGTTATTGGAATTTAATAATGGGTGACTTTGACCACTAAGCATCAGGGATTGCTTACTCGTTTGATACTTACTACCCGAAAATATTTATTTATTTGTTATTACAGATAAGACGCATTTTTTTTACGATATTATAAATGAACAGGTATTCTTTTTCATTTAAAAAAACGTCATGATCTTTAACTATATATAATGACAATCACTTCGCAAAGTCTTTTCTTTAACCATAGTTCTAATACGGAAAATAAAACAAACAAATATCGCGAAAAATAAGCAATATTAAGTTGCAGCATGAGTAATAATTTTACGCGTTTACGGCGATTACATTGCTTCGATAATACTAGCATATTTTAGGGCGACTGAGAGGTGAGGTAGTTGGTTGTGAGGGGGGAGGCGCATTCCTTTGATCGGCAAACTTAACGCGGACAGGTAGTACATTTATATGGCGTCAGTTAACAGAAGACTATATATTATTACATTAGTATGCGAAAAAAAAATAGCTACAAAATGAAACAGAAACCCAACTATGAAATATTGATCATTTTCATAACTTTTAGTTAAATTATCGTGATAATAATTGTATTATAAAACTTATTGAAATTTGTGATCAAAATTTACATTATAAATAATAAAGTGATAAAATTACATATTTTATCACATTCCTAATTTGATAATTTATTTGATGGTGAAGCTTATTATTCCTTCAATTAATAAGCTTCGCCATCAGAAGTTAATGGCGAAGCCTATTAGTCGAAGAATTTAATTTTTCTGTTATATATGTATGTATGAATGTATATGCAACAAACGTAAAAATAGGATTATAGTATACTTAATTTATTTATTTATCTGAATATTGACATTGTAACCAGGTACCTAAAATTAATTGTTTATATCCAATCTATTGCCTAGTTCTAATTCAACTGTCAAATACATTAATTCCCCGCTGGTTATCATATAAAAACTATTTAACAAAAAATAGAAACTGACTTCAATGTCACCAAAATGCAATAAAATAATTTAAATATATTATGTTGGTTTCTTACGTACGCAGTACATAGTGCATAGTCCCGAAGTCGGCGCTCAAAATATTTTGTTAGATTACAACGACAAATCTATGTCTTACGTATAAGTAAGTAAGTAAGTATATAAACGTAAGTATATGAGCGCCGACTTCAGAACATTTTTTTTAATTGTATAGAAGTGATTAAAGGTTAGGTCTGTATTTATATGACATTGGGCGCATACGCTCGCAGGGCGCTCCCGCGCCCTGCTCGCTTAGTTCTACGTATTCTTTTATGTTCCAACCTAACCTAATCCATCCAATATCCACTACAGCTCAACCTAATCCTAAGCCATAAATTAGTCTTGCAGTACCCTGCATCATCAGGTTTGAGGTGTTGAAGGTCAAAATTTTCGTTTTATATCTCTACATAATAGTCTTATAGCATATACATAAGCAACAAATGGCCAACTTCCATGGTCGGGGTTCGAAATACCCTGCGTCATCAGGGTTGAAGAGTTGAAGGTCAAATTTGACGTTTCATGTCTCTGCTTAACAATCTTATTATGTATCCGTTAGCACCAAATGGCCAACATTTAAGATTTGGGCCTGCAGTACCTCTGCATCATCAGGATTGAGGAGTTGTAAGCCAATTTTTTCATCATAGTCTCTGCCTATCAATCTCATTATATATCCGTAAGCAGCAAATGGCTAACATTTATGGTTTGGGCCTACAGTACCCCTGCATCACCAGGATTGAGGTTTTGAAGGCCAATTTTTTCATCGTAGTCTCTGTCCATCAATCTCATTATATATCCGTAAGCATCAAATAGCTCTATCGTTTAGGTTTGCCGTACCCTGCATCATCTGGTTTGAGGAGTTGAAGGTCAAAATTATCATCTTATATCTCTGCATAGTAATCTTAGTGCGAATACATAAGCACCAAGTGGACAACTTCTATGGTCTAGGTTCGAAGTACCCCTGCATCATCAGGGTTGAGGAGTTGAAGGTCAAATATTTCACAGTATGTCCCTGCTCAGTAATCTTATTATATGTTCGTAAGCACCAAATGCCTAACTTCTATGGTTTAGGTTAGCAGTACCTCTGCATCATCAGGTTTGAAGTGTAGAAGGTCAAATTTTTCATCATAATATTTCATCTTTCAGACCTAATGTTCATTCCAAGTTTCATGAGAATGGAATCAGTAGAAGCCGAGTTATTTCTCCGTTTGTCGAGCACATCCTTTATGGACACTCTTGTCAGAACTAAACTAAATTAAATTGCGACCCCACGACAAGCAACAGCTTTCAAATTAAAAAAATGTCAAAATCGGTCAACTCTAACCATCACTTTCGATGTATCAAACATAAAAAAAAAATTAAAACACCGACGAATTGAGAACCTCCTCCTTTTTATAAGTCGGTTAAAAAAGAATTGTTGCATTTAATGCAAATAAATTTATCTGCAATGTTAGCTTAATATTGACATAATTATAAGCCACATATTAACAATGGTGTATCGATGAGTGCTTTATAATTTCATAGAATTGATATTAACTCGAACGATAACACACTGTTGATTTTAGAATTCACAATAAAGCTGCTAACTTATTGACCCGTAACCCATTACATATTATAGGAAAGTTTTATAAATGCATGTAATATGCATATTTTTAGAACTTTTCCACTTATCTCTAAGATGTTTTATAATGAAAATAATAAAAGATGGACTTAAGTGGGCTCAATACTTTTAATAAAATTACAAAGATAAAAATCTTCTATTGCTGAAGGTCACTTAGACAAACAGTGGTATGCAAATAAGAATTTGTAACTATGTATAACAAGGTTTTTGAACAAAGCAAGAAATCCTAACCATCACGCTTAATACTGAATGAAATGGGTTCACTCACTGGACCCTCGAATTACTTGTTGCTGTATGGTCCAATGCAGAAGATTAAGATGTTTGATCAATCAATGTAGTAATCACGATACAATTTATTCTAGTGTCTAAAAATGCATATTTTAATATAATCATGCTGGAAATTATTAATTATGTATGATTAAATTGTCTAAAACCTAATGAGTTAATAGAAAAAAATCAAAATATTTTATTTGAATTATAACAAAAACTGCAATACAAAACCAAAACCTTTTTCTAATAATAGTGTACGTACCATAGTCTGTGCAAAATAGCATAAGGACCGTCGAATTTGATATAGGTATATATTCTTTTAATTTATGTTAAAATAGTAAAGCTACTGGTTTTATAATCGTAATGCTAGCAAACACATTAAGGAAGCCAATTAAAGCTGTCTTCTTTGAGAAGTCTATTAACATTTTGAAAGCTTGTGGAAACTCGCAAGTGAAAAAACTAGATCAGGCAAATGACTAACACTTTCAAACCTGGGCATAGTAGCAAGTGCGGTGCTAGTTAGTTCTGTGTAATTATTAAGTACGAGACTTTACTAAAATAACTAGTATTTTTAAATGCTTTTTTAATTGGCGAATTTTCATTAACGATATGCACTGTTTTTTTAATTAACGCTGTTAGTTTTATTTTGTTTAACAGATTGATGAAATCATCGCTATCACTTAGACCCTAGCCAAAACGTTGGCAACGGCGATTCCTACCCGTCATAACTCCAACCTGTCGCCGATTGTACGGGTGTGTCTCTAGTATTTTGCGTCGCAGTAAATTCCTCCTTTTGCGCGCCCTTGTTGAGGGATTATAGTTTTGGAGCGGTCAGCCCAATCCTATACTCTGTCCTAGCAATGTCAGCTTGTTAAATTTCTGATTGGATTTATATTCGTGTCAGGTATTCCAATTGATAGATGGCCTTAGTTTTTGGGTTATGCGCATGCGCGTTTTGAATAAATGTTACGCTGATTAAGTTTTCAGAGCAAGAGCGTCTATTAATTAAATTTTATTATGAAAATCAAAGAAAGATAGATCATCAAAATTATTTCTTAGAACGAATCAAAATTGTAACATTTTTAAATCAAATCCCACTCCAACACAAAATTATAAAAGTAGTATTGAATACTACACCTAATTGTTACCTTGAAAACGATTCCCAGTTAAATCCACACGTAGTCCTACCAGGTGATAATAGACTTATCAGACCAAACAACAATATAGTGGGACACACAAAGGAAAATTGAAACGGGAAAAACTAAAACGCGAGAGATACGACAGTAAATAGGCGGACGACAATCCAACGACCTACTTGCGGACAATTGGATGGCACGGAAAGATTTATCACTGGACAAGATGTAAGATGTTGTTTGAGTGACACAATAGTTTCGTGTATGGGTGACGTTTGTTTTGTCGCTTTGATCTAAGGAAAGATTGCTTTGATTGTAAGGAAGAGTGAAGTCAGTAAATAATAATAAAGCAATCATTTGTTTGTGGGATTACATTTGAAATTGACATGAGATAGTAAAATTACATTTAGACTTATTTTATTAGTGTTACCATTTTGTATCAATATTTACGTAAAAACTTCATAATTGAAACTCTTATGCGTAGACTTACTCTATGTATTACATAATTTAATTGTTCTATATTATTTACTTCAATTCGATCGTTTAAAAATACTTTTAATTCGAGTTAGAATAACGGCAAAGAAACTCAAATAACAATACGTGTGTATATTAAAGTTAAAACGTATACCATGCGTAACACGAACACAAACGTATACTTTGCAGAGATCTCTATGTCTGTTATTTTAAAATTATAGACAGACGCCTAATTGTTTTGCGTACATTTGTAATAAATTAAGTAAATAAGTAAAGTAAAAGTAAAGTAAAGTAAAAAATTAGTTAACCAAAAGGGGCATAAATGTATCCAACTGCTAAGGTACCTTAATCTTAATAATGTTGTAATGAATACGCCAGTCGCCTATCTATATACATATATAAAACTCTTCCGTTACTGAATGACTGACTGATGGACAACGCACAGCCGAAACTACTGAGCGTAGAAAGTTAAAATTTGGTATGAAGATGCGTTAAGGAGTGTAGAGGAGCACTGAGAGAGGATTTTTGGAAATTCCACCTGGAAGGGGGTGAACAGGGTGAAAACCTTTTATATGAAAGATAGTATGGAACGCAAAAAAATTTTCAAGATAAAAGCTGAAAATTAGGAAACATACTCTTTATGTCAAGGTTCTTTCCAAAGTACCCTACAACTACTAAAAATGGGGTGAAAGGTGAAAGGTAATGGTATATATTTGGTAGTTTTCAAGCGAGGGACTTGAAAATTAATGTAGCTACTCACTTCTGACCAATAGCCGCAGAGACTAAACTACTAAATCTAGAAGCAAGAAATTTGAACAAATCTTTCATTTTATATTGTAGCCCTTTTCTTAATATTGGTCTTGAAACTTTGGTAGGTGGTAGAACGAGTGTAGTTCGACCAGGGAGGTTCTACTGTCATACCTATTTCTAGCAAGAAGTGCTCTTGCGTTTCGGTATGGTTCCTGGCTCACTTTCATACGAGGCGAACTTATAGTCCTCAGGAAGAGCACCACATTTTGAACCCTTGTTCTGTATGAAGTTTAGCTTGTAGATGTCCATTGGTAGCTGTGGCCATTTACCATCAGCAAGACTGCATTCTCGATTGCTACTTCAATCTCGTTAGAAAAATCAATGGGGCTTCCGGTAGCATTCTAATTTATTCCAAACTTCTGCAGACTCCTTCAATGGCAGGATCAATTATAATTATTCATTAGATAAACTGCTTATATCTTTTTTGTGAATTCCTTAAAAGAAATGACGTGGATATATTATATGGACTGGCATGTTCCAGATAGTTATAGCAGAACCGAATTTAACTTTAAATTCAAATGTATTCTGGCTGCAGTGTCGGATTGCGTCAGAAATGATCACAATTGCGCTTCATTGGCTACTTCCTTTGCTCGGGAAAGATCTGAAGGTTGATGTGATTTTGCTATTATGTAGTTTAATAATTTTTGACCCACATATGTTCGGAACTATTATGAAAATGGCGCTAGTGTGTCTTTACTACTTTAATTCAAATTCATTTATAAGATATAGAGGTCGCAAATGACCAAACAGTTTCGCCGTCGTCGTCAATCTATTATTGTCCCACTGCTGGGCACGGGTCTTCTCTTAGGTTGAAAGAGTTTCAGGCCATAGCCCACCGCGCCGGCCAAGTGCGAATTAGTGAAGTATGACCGAAAAATTTATTTGATGATTAATGGTCACTGCTCATTATAGTTGATCTTCACAATGGACTAGGTTGCACACTGTATTGTACTATATTTCAGGTTTGCGTACTATATATACTATTGAATGCAAAAATACTGTATTTACAACTCCTAAATTTTAAATCCAAACTTTATGAACGCATCTTTTTAGTTTTAATAGAAACATGTCACTTTTATTTCAAACAAGAAATATAAAAAGCATAGATTTATTAAAATAAGTATAATTTGTCTACATGTTATGTTTTTACTACAAAATACTATTTTACATGTGTACTATATATTATAGCTTACTTTGAAAAATACTATATTTTGTCGACAAAATATTGGTAATTCTACAATGGACCCAAAATAAGATTCGTATTCTAAGCAGATCGGCCGTAGACGGATTATCAAATGTAAGAACTTGTAATGCCTAGGATAACTAAGGTAAGGATTTTTTCGCTTTACCAGACTTTTCAGATCAAAACAAAATAGCACTTAGCATGTTTATCATAAATCTGAAATAGACTTAGTGATAGTGCCCCAAAATTTAAGATATATATGTTTTAAATATACTAAACAAGAATCAGGAGAGGCAATCGGGGCATAATCTATCAAAACACTACGGTTAGCAAGGCTATTGAATAAAAACCATTGCCAAAAAAAATACATTAAATTTTTATGGTAACATTTTTCCAGAAAGTTTAAATCAAATCATAAAAATTAAAAGCCTAGCAGCTTAACAATAAATAACTGAGTAGTGATATTGATTTTATAATAATTATAGAGGTGGTAAAACCATACTGGTTTGAGTGGGGATGTACCACAGTCACGCCTAGTTCTACCGCGAAACAGTTCTTGTGTTTTGATGGTGTGGTGGTCACCACACTTTCATATAAGGTGACTTAGTTGATCTTAGTTCTCGGAAAATGCAACGCATATGTAATTGACTTCAGATAAAACCCCTTCTATCTGAAGTCAATTACAGATGTGTATATATGTGTATGTGTTTATATATATCATAGTGTTGTTTTCGAAATAGGTGAATTCAATTTAAAGATGTATTATAAGTAAATCCGTGTTAGAAAAAACATAAAAACTGCATTTAACTACACGTTCCGTGTAGTGCCAGTTGTCTCATGACCCAAGACTCCGAAGCTATAAATCTGGCATACTCAAATGTCGATCTGTCATTATATTTTGTCGTTTAGTTTAGACGACTTATGTCATAAACTTTTATTTATCCTTCAATATCTCAGTATTTTTAATAACGAAAATGGCTTATTATTATATTAGACTATTTTATTTTTAAGTTAACAGCTGTTTTCGTTAAATTGTATATCAACTTGTGACACAAACACATTTTACGATACAAAAATAAAATGAATTTTTAAAAGCACTCAAGGAGATTTAAAAACTATTAACTATTAACTACACTTATTATAGTGCATGCTGTGACCACCTGTAAGGGGAATTATGTGTACTCGCCTTCTTG
>DWNE01007734.1:0-12030 GCA_018249875.1 Cecropterus toxeus | reverse complement strand
CCGGCAACCACACCCTTCCACCTCCCGCAAGAACTGCTTCACGCTAAAAATAGGTGTGGCGGTGGTACTTCCCCGGTTGAACTACGTTGGTTCTACCTGTTAGACTAAAAGGTCACAAGTAATACAATATAATTATGTGTTGTATCGTAAAAACTTTGTAGAAAATAAAAGATTCGTTTTAAGCGCAGGTAAAATAGTCTATAACTTAAATGTTTTAATACTTACCAAACAGCCTTCATCGTAGGATTACATGTCCCTTTCTTCCTGTTAATCTCAACGAATTCTCCCCAAGTAATGGGGTTTTGCGCTCCGGACACGTAATTGTAGATCGGGATGTGTGATGTTTGACTGGAAATAATAAAAGATAGATAAGAACTATCTATTAGAAAAGGTGTAGTAGTAAAATAATAAGTCACCTTCTTCTTTTTTGCCACGATCTTCTTAGTCCTTACGAGTAGCAACGCATCTGTGATTAAGTTCAAGTAGAGCCCCTGTCCAAGTATATGACTTGAAAGTAACAGGAATAGTGCCCATTGCAGTGGGAAGGTACCACCGCCACGCCTTCGATTCTGAAGCAGATCTTATGTGAGGAATGGTCTGATCGATCTCACTTTTATATGACACGATCATCTTTGGGAGTTTTATGGTCGTTTAAACCCCTATTCTGTTCTTTGGGGAGTTAGTTACTGATGTCTATGTGATCACTTTAAAGCAACAATGCAAAAGGATGGGGTCCAAAAGAAATAAATCACCAAAATCCAAATTTTCCACAAAATAAAAGGTCCTCTTTAGTCTTTACTATCTCTTCCTCCGGTTCGGGAGAGTCAAGTGTTTTTGAACCAGCCTATGATTAAGTGACGTCGCCGCCGCCGGTCCGAGTCGGTCTTAAACGCCGCTGATGATGATAATTATGATAGCTCAGTATGATATGATATGATGATGATAGCATGATGATAGCTCATTGCTAAAAAATTGTAAAAAAAAATAGTTTTGAGATCTGATACTCACTTTTCCTTGAAATTTTTTGCCGTATGCCAAGCGGAGGCTATAATCGCGTTGACGGTGAGATCCACTGGCACCATGTCTGCTACCTTCGTCAAATCCATATACATTGTCCGAAGCACCTAGAATTGTAGGCTTATAAGTGATTTTCATGAAAATAACATAAAATAAAAAAATAAATTTAATAAAAAGGTATAGAATTGAAATAGCACAAAAGAGAAAGAGAGAAAGAAAGTTGTTATGAGATTAATTATTTTACTAAGGGTACAATAAAGGAGCCCCCTCCTTTATTGTACTCATAGTAGGGGGGGTAGACTGCTTTTTATGAATATTAGATTTAAAACTGACTTTTAGCGCGAAAAAGATTTTTGATATTAGTAAATCAATCCTTGTATCACAGGTGTAATTTTAAGAGGACTTGACCTTCCCGTTGTCATAGGTTAAAATGAAAAATATTTCTCGAAAAGTAGGACCTTTTGTTTCGTCATACGTATTATATCAAGGGATATTCCGACATATATTGATTTATCGACAAAATACAAAAAAGGTTCACGCCTGCTGTCGATTTATTTCGTTTCTATCACACCTTTGCTACAAAGATTAATCACCTCCTTTATATAAGACCATGGTTCTCAAAGCAAATAATTAAATAAACCTGTAGAAATATCTAAAGTACAACTTACCCCCGTACCAATACCGACGACTAATCCAGTAGGCCCGTATACACTGTCTGTCCAGCCACGGACCGGCTCTTCATAGGTTGATACCACTGCAAACACAAATAGCTTTTATATAAGATTAGACCATTTTGTGACGACCCGCGTAGCGGACAAAATGTTGGTAGCCCTAGCTAAGGGTTCTACAGTTTCATACCATTATTTCTACTCACCAATCGAAGGTCTAACGATGCAAACGGGCAGACCCTCGCCATACCTCCTCACCGCATCCTCAGCGATTGCTTTCGTGAAACAGTATGTGTTTGGATGTTTGCCTAAAAGCCTGAAAAATTAATAAAACGTGCGTATTATATCAGCATACAAAGTACATACATCAGCGTACAAAGGGTACGAGTTTATTACGTTTCCTCGTTTTACGTTTACGTTTAGGTTTTATGTCAACAATGTAACAAACACACATACATCCTCACATATTTTTGCATTTATAGATAATATTAATCGGATATAATCAGGTCACATTTAGTATTTACTTAAAATCTATCAAAAGTCAAAAAATAAACACATTTAACTTACGTAGGTAGAATCCCTTCAAGTAACTGTTCATCTAATTCTGAGACCGCTTCCAGTGCCTCCGCGCTCATTGGTGGTTCGTAGAATCTAGAAAATAGACAAATAGGTGGTTCACCTACGCGGGGTGTAAATGACAGCGTACCGAATATTAAAAATATGGATTCCTGACACGGATTTTGGTGCTTATGACGTTGGAATTTTTCATCGCTTTTTTCTCAGTTTTCCCATTTTTTTGCATTTTTTTACAGATTTTGGTAGTATTTCAATACTACTGCAAAATGCAACATGAATATTAGAAAAACACTCATATTATTGATTTTTATGAAAACCAGCAATAGGTTTAAATAATGTAATGAATTCGCTATCAGCTGTTCGACGTTCGGTAAATGACCTCGCGCGTTGTTCTCAATACATTGCGCGCTCAAAAATGACCAACTTGGGAACCAATAATTTCCGAGGAAAATTGATGAGTTATTTTTTGTTTTTTTAGTGTCACAAATCTACCATTTAAGTTTTCTGTACGCATTCATTTACACCCTGTATATTATAACAATTTTACAAGACTATTTTGACAAAAAACGTCAAATTAAATATATCCTTATGAACAAAAAAATGTTTTTAAGCCGGATTTTTTGTTTTAATGTTTTTAAAGATATCATTAGCTTAATAATGGTACGGAATCCTTAGTGCGCGTATCCGACTCGCACTTGGTTCTCTTTTCCCTACTATAGAACCTTCAGTGCTTAATAGGGGATATACAAACAAGCGGTAATAAAGCCTAACGGCAGGTGTATTACGTAAAATTCAGTTTATTTAACGGCGCCCACTTTTTAAAACGCAGCTGTAAGCCGACGATCCTCATTAAGTTTGTATAATTTGTACTCAAATGTATATTTTGTGCGTAATTTATTTACCTTTTGAGTGAGATTAATTTACTTTGTTTATACAGGCTGTTAAAGTATTCAGTTTACTGGTTTTTAAGGAAGTTGCGTGTTGAAATTAATTTTGGTGTTTTTGCTGTGTTTTTAGTTCTTTATACATGGTGTATTGAATATACGAAAATTTTTGTTTTCATTTTCATGAATTGAAGTAAATTATTCGTTAGGCACTGGTTCTACCACAGTGTAGTTCGACCGGGGAACTACCACCGCAACACCTATGTCTAACGTGAAGCAGTTCTTGCGTTTCGTTGGAAGGGTGTGGTTGCCGGCTCACTTATATATGAGGCGGCCATCTCGGTCCTCGGAAGTAGCAGCGCATCTGTGATCGACTTCAGATAGAACCCCTGTTCTATATGAAGTTGCTTACAGATGTCCATAGGCGGCAGTAACCACTTACCATTAGGTGGACTGCTTGCTCGTTTGCTACTTTAATGATAAGAAAATAGTTCGATCGTGGAAGAAGTAGGTGTGGCGACGGTACCATCGCCATAGTAGCTACTTCTAGCGTGAAGCTGACAGTACTCGACATAGAGTTGCTTACAGATGTCCTTGGGTGGCAGTTACCACTTTCTGCTCGGACTTCATGCTCATATGATACTTCAATTTGATAAAAAATAATGCTTACGGCAGACAAAATTGCCCTTTGTTCCTTATAAATTTTTCGTTATCTTTTCAGGGCATCACTACTTGTTTCCATACGAGGCAATACACAGGTACTCAGGCACCACTGATTTTTACCCGACTGCGTCAGAAGATGTTTTTCGAGCGTATGTAGGTTTGCTTGTATGTATGTCCATTTCTATAGAACGCGCTACAACCCAAACGGCTTGACGGATCGTGACGTAAGACATATTTCATCATTAGAACTTTTAAAGTAGGGCATTGTAATTTTGAGATAGGGCATTGCCCCACAATGCCCCCTCCTAGCTACGGCCCTGTAAGGGAACCAAATAAAATTATAATTTCACGCAGACTAAACTTAGAGCAGACTTGAGGTAATAATGAAGAATGCACCGTCACGTCTTTTCATGAGAACCATTTAGCTTTATATGAAGAGCTCTTTAAAACCGAGCTATTTTCTATTATACTTGGCTTTTCTATAAAAATGGCGCACACATCATTATGAAGGATGAAACGGACGGGGCTTAAGCCATTTGGATCATCACCGGCGAGTAAGCTATAAACGATATTCAAGATAAAAACAAAACAATCTGTAAAAGCATATTAACGTTAGTTAAGTTGTTTCATTAATGCTTAAAAGAAACAAACCGGTCAAAAACTGTTTTAATACTACTATAGCTCCTTCCGCAACTCATCAAGAGATGGCGTCAGTGCATTCTAAAACACGCTACCGAAGTTTTGTCAACATTCTAGACATATTATATGCAAGTTCCGAACAGAAACAAATGGAGCACGGTCATTCCACAAGCATATTCACCCGCCCAGGAGGAAGATTTTGCCAAATTTCCATAAACTAGTGTTTTTTTATACTATAGAAGCAGTAAACGAGAATGCAGTCGACTTGGCGGTAGGTGATTCCTGCCGCCTATAGACAACCGTAATCAACCACAGATGGGATTAACACACTAACTGACGTCAGACAAATACTTGCTACTTGTGGACTAAGTTGGAATACCTCGTATAAGTATGTCTCCGTCACTATATTTTTTAAATTAGAATACATCACCGATGGTGGTGTCTTCATACTCAAATTATAAACGGTTCCACCACATTTATCTTATTTATAGCGTAACCTATAATAAGTCTCTGATCTAGCGTTGATTACAAAATGTTTATGAGGGACTGTTTAAGGATGGAGGACGATTTGTAGGTCAAATACGGTAGTTCCACCGCCACGCCTATTTCACCCTAATAACAGCAGTAGTATGCTACTGTGTTGTGACCTGCAGGGGAAGGGATAAGGGAGACACATTTATCTCGAGGCATTGCAGCTTACAATTAGTCATTAGCTGTAGCAACGTATCTGTGGCTGACTTCGGGTAATATTGATGTTATCTGAGATTGATTCCAGATATCCATAGATGGCAGTGGCCACTTATCATCAGATGGACCGCATGCTAGTATGTTACTTCCATATTATTAAAAAATGTTGTTTACTTCCATAGTAAAAAAAATCGAAACAATCCTTGTATCCTCGTGTACTTAATCGCACCGCTTACAAATCGCTCATGCTCGTTTAGCATAGCATGTGATAAGACACGCGCCTTAAGAAGCGAATTTCTACTAACAATGTACATAGAAAATGGGTTATCCAGACATCCGTGACACTTATGTGATATCGTTCCTATTCTTATAGCTAAAAACCTTATTAGGGTAGATTTCACACTTTGAGAATATAATGAAGAAGTCCGACCTTTATTCTTTATACAGTTTTTTAACCATTAAAGCAAGTAAGTTAATAAATTGGGATAACATACATTACTTGTAGCAGTTTTTTATAAGAATGAAGCAACAAGTGAGCATGCAGCCCACCTGATGGTAAGTGGTTACTGCCACCAATGGACATCTGTAAGCTACTTCATATAGAATAGGAATTCTATCTGAAGTCGATCACAGTTGCGTTACTATTCCCGAGGAAGGAGACGGTCGCCTCATATATAAGTGAGCCGGCAACCACACCCTTCCACTACACGGTCGAACTACATTGTTCTACCATCTGGAAAGAGGACTATTATTGGGTTGATTACAGAATCAAACGACAATTGTTCTACCATATTTTTGCAGGTGGTAGAAAGTAGTTCAAAGGGAAATACTACCGACAGCAGTAGAAATCTACTGCTGTCGAAGTACGTCTGTACGTATACGACAGCAGTAGCCACTTATCATCACGGAGACTGCATGCTAGTTTGCTACAGCAAATTTACAAAAAAGGCACTACGGCCGGTTTACAGTGTTCCCAACCTGTAACTAGGCAATTATCGTATGTCAGCCGTAAAATTATCGTGTTTTGCATCAAATTATCGCATAAGAACAATAACAACACTACGTTGGTACCTCCAACTTTTTGACGACGTTTTCTTTTGCTGCGTACTACAAAACTTTTCACTGTCTCCTAACACTGCCGATTTATGACATTAGACTAGTTAGATTAGCAACTAACCCGTACCTACCCAATACCATAAAAAAAACAGCATGGTAGCATAGCATGGTAAAGGGCCTCCCCCCTTGTAAAGAGAGATACATGCTCTGCCATGCAACATAATGTTATGCTTATGCATACAAAGTGCTGCATGATATAACCCATACATTATCCAGACTTCCTTTAAATAAGTTATGAAAATCTGATGAAGCAAGCAATCTTCCGTGTTTGCCAGCTACCCTCTAGTCATGAAATATGGGTACTGTTATGAAATATTAATCTCCGTTCAGCCCCGCGATATTAAATGCAAGAACAACCGTGGTTTTATATTGTTATAATGCATAATGTCTTTATAGATAGTTTTATATTGAAGTGGCGTTTGATCATCAAGTTTACCTGACGACCGGTGGCCGAGCGGTCACCATACCGATCTGTCACGCAATGGGTCCCGGGTTCGATCCCCGGCCAGATAGAAATGTGAATGATGAGTATTGATTTCCGTTCTGGGTCTGGTTGTTTGTGTATTCGTCTGTGTGTCCGTGGCACCCACGACACAGGAGAATACCCTACTGTGGGGCGATGAGTGTTGAAAGCGTTTATGTTTATGTTTTTAGTTCTTTTTTTATTAAGTTTACAGTGAAATGGTCACTGTTTTCCGAGAATATCTGTTAGCACGAGTTTATCTTGGTTTCTCAAAACAACAATTGTTTGTGTTTACACGCCAATACATTGAAATGTAACACGTTTTTGATGTGAAACATCTGATAACAAACCTGATTGTTACCGAGGCGAGGCTTGCCGTGGCGACGGGTTCGCCACACCGTACACAGAACACTCTATAACACAAATACTATATGTACCATAGGAATATATACTTGAAATTTATATTTCGATTTTTTGTATTTAATGAAAATAAATAGTCATCATTTTCTGTTAAAAAATCTCCATGTTTATTTTTTCATTACCTATGCTATATATTTAGTTCAACGTGTTTCTTATGCATATTACTTGTACGAACACGATGTGTCACATCTGCCAGGCGACCCTTGATGACTAATATTTAGCCGTTTCTGGCCATATAGTACAAAATACTTTTTTTTGATTCGGGGTGAAATCTTTAAAAAATACCACCTTTTTTGGGGAAAAAACAGAGTTATGTGAGATTTTTACTCACTAAAACTCCCTCGGTGGTCTCAATGTGCATATAGGGAGACCTCAGGATCTCACATAGAACTCACCGGTGTTTTCCTTGCGTGGTGGCCTACAGGCCCTTTCCCACGACATGTAGCCCCCATATATTTACAGGTTAATAGCACTGCAATTAAGCTTAATTATCACGACAGTTTTAAACCACAACAAGTTGTCGTCTGCCCAGAGTTAAAATACAAAATGTACAAAATACTTAATAGCCTCTAAATTGCTATAGATATATATATAAATGAGCACACAGGAACCCTAAAAATTAGATATACCTGGATAAGAATCGAACCTGGAATCCTATTGTTATGGTTACTACTAAGCCAGACAGGCTATTCAACGTGGGCACAACAAAAGCTTTTAACTTTGAGCGAAATGACAAAACAACTGACTGCTAAAAAGACGCTATCTGTTCTCTTTAGGATTTTTGTGTGCTTTTTGAGGACAATGAAGACGCCTTATAAAGAAGCCTTTGTCTCTACGCACTGTTTGCAATCTGATGACAAGACTAGCGACGAAAATAGAAGTCGCATTTTAGCTTTCTGCCTAATAACTTGTCTGGAGTACATACGCACGAAACATGTAGTGTTCCTTAGTTATTTTTAAGATTGAATTAGCTTACGAGCATACAGTCCATCTGATGGCAAGTTACTGCCGCTCATGGACATCTTTAAGTAACTTCATATAGAACATTTTTGTTTATTTAGAGCAATTGTATAGTACTTCATGTGAAAAATAAAGTACGCGAAAATGTTATACATATTTTATTTTGCGTGATCTTGGATTAAAAAAGTTTAGTTAGGTTTATATAACTAGCTTAACCTTAAGCTTAAGCTTTTTTACCCGTCATAATGCACAGTTTAGAACTTCTTCGTTTTGCTTTTGCCGAACACATTACGCACAATCCTAAACTTACTTCTAGCCAAAAAAAAATACTTTATGTTCAAACTACTACTTTTCCCCATATCCCATGTTCTTTAATTGCTGGAAAAAAGGAGGCAACCCTAGAAGAGAGTTTAAGCTACATACCTCCACAGGTCTCTCTGAAGTCTGGACAGCAGTCTCCAAGCTTCAAGCAAGCGTGGTCACAGTAGCAGGGCTTATCCGTCAGGTCCTCGATAATGGCGTTCTGATGGGCCTTTTGCACAACGCAGGAACTGTCTCTACCAGGACAGCATAAGTTGGCATCCCTACAGTAGTTCGCGCCACAAAATCCCGCGAAAAACACCACGCTAACTAAACATAGCCAATAGCGGAACATTTTTAAACCACAGATAACTTATATCAAACGTCAAATTTACGTTCGGAAATTAACAAGAATTAATTTGAAAATATTGTAATAATATTTCGGATTTTACTTCACTGAAAAATGTTTTTCTTTGTTTTAGATAAATGATATTTGATAACACGATCACAGATTTTTTGATATTTGTCACGCGTTCAGGTGGACTGTCTGAAACAATAAAAAGAAGACAGTTTAATAATCGAATCTATTATTGACCATTCAAACTATTCAATAAAACAAAACAGGAGACATAGGATAAAATAATGTGCGGAAAAAACTTTCCAATATAAAATCAAATATACCCCGTAGAACTCATTCACCTTAGAAATCAAAAAGACTATTAGGTACTGTGCGACCAAAACTACACTTTTTTTACAGAAACAGAAACCGAATTTTGGGGCGTGCTTTAAGTTTCGGCCGAAATTGACACCGTAACATAAATATATTTAAAATTACTATTGTATACGGTGTAATCTAGTGTATTTTCACCCTTTTATATGCTAATACATACAGGCCAGTAAAAAGTATCAAATAAAATAAAAAGACGATCATTAAAGTAAGTAAAAAATATTTTTTTTGTGCCATGAATATACAAACTAAATAAAGACTTACTCTTAGAAGCAAATTTAGAAAAAAATAATATTAAGAACTACGCACAATAACTCACCAACACTTGAGTTCTGGCACGGCCGAAGGTTTTGGCCATTTACGGCCGAAAACGAGATAAAGATAAAAAAATCTATTCTTGGCCGAAACTGACCGATTTTCGGTCGCTCACTCCTATTAGATATTGAGATTTCTCAATAAATGCCGCAGTGATAATGATAAATAGTTACTCTATTATTAATTACTCGCAATTGATTAATAGGTATATTTACGCGAGACTATTCATTCGCAATTTCTCAAATTTAAGTAGCATACCATTATATTTATGTAAATGATGAGTTGTTAACATCTTGAAATTTCTGAAGTTAATAATAACATTTAAGCTAAGGAGAAACTTCTTAGGAAAATGTTTTCATACAAAATTTTCCATATCAAATAAGGAAAACAATTTCATTTCTGGATCTTATTTCCTGAAGGTATTGTTAAGATTTTTACCTGACTGCGTCAGAAGGATGGGTAATGTTTTTCGAGAGTATGTATGTTTGTTTGTATGTATATCCATTTGCTTGGCACGCGCTACAGCCCAAACGGCTTGACGGATTGTGACGTATGACATATCATTAGAATCGTCTCAGTTTACATAGTGACATAGGCTATATAATCTTTAAAATGGCGCCCGGAAAAAGAGAAAAGGGGGGTGGGAGGGGCGTTTTTTTTTACTATTACGACAATATGAGTATCAAATGAAAGTTAGTAAATAGACCAATCTAAAGATATACATATTGTAATACTTTTACTTACTAT
This sequence comes from Cecropterus toxeus, assembly GCA_018249875.1. Lineage (NCBI taxonomy): Eukaryota > Metazoa > Arthropoda > Insecta > Lepidoptera > Hesperiidae > Cecropterus > Cecropterus toxeus. Next base: position 1,848 of record DWNE01007734.1, on the reverse strand, counting down.
TTTAACAAAAGTCGTATAATTAAATAAAATTTATTATTATAAACACAAACGTTTTAAGCAGTCGGGCTTGTTGTTTTAATGTTTTTAACGATGTTACTAGTTTTACGTTTATGTAAATTCATTTTGAAAGTGAAGGAATGTATGGTTCGACTCTGGTAGCACGACGGCGTCTCCTATTTCTGTCTACTGATAGCAGAGTTATGTGCTGCGTTGTATTGGTCTGTAGGGTGTGGTAAGGGAAACATAGAATATTTCCAGGTGGTAGAACCAGTGTAGTTCGACCGGGAAGTACCACCGCCACACCTATTTCTAGCGTGAAGCAGTTCTTGCGTGAGGTGGAAGGGTGTGGTCGCCGGCTCACTTGTGCTTGAGGCGAACATTCTAGTTCTCGGGTTAAAGTAGTACATGTGCGCTAGGCCTCATTTAAATTCGAGGCGAACATCTCAGTTCTCGGGAGTAGCAACGCATCTGTGATTGACTTCAGATAAAACATTTGTTCTATATGAATTTGCTTACAGATATCCATGGGCGGCAGGGACCACTAAGGTACCATCAGGTAGACTGTACGCTTGTTTTCTACTTCAGTGTGATAGAAAAAAATAAATTCAAAATTGGGCCACTAATACTTAAATACAACAATAAAAAATACGATATCATTACACCAAAGATACAATTAATATCAACAAATTATACGGTAGCTTAGTTTATATCTACTAATAGCAAAGTTTAGTTAAGATAAAGGTGTTAATTTTTTAAAACAAATACAGCCAATATATCAAAAAATATGTCACATTTACAAAGTAAAAAACGTGAACCATCAAGGTAACACATAAAAATAATGCCTCCTGTGAGGTTTGAACTCACGACCCCTGGTTTACGAGACCAGTGCTCTACCACTGAGCTAAAGAGGCTTGGCCTGAATCTTCGAAATTTTAATACACTTTCTACATAGATTCTCGATATAACATTGAAGTTATTAGTTAATAGGTCTTCTTATCAGATTAAAGTGGCAAATGATCATGCAGTTCATCTGATGATAAGTTGTGACTGCCGCCCATTAAAGTCTGTAAGCAGCTCCATGTACAGGATTTTTATATTAAGTCTATCACAGATGCGTTGCTACTCCCGAGAACTAAGATGTTCGCCTCGTATTTAAGTGAGGCCTTGCGCACATATACTACTTTTAGTCGAAGAACTGTTTAGTTGTACGTCAAAACTAAATTGATGTGTATTATGTAGATCTGCATAAGATTAACCAGATAGTTGCTCAACTAAAAAAAAACATGAATTGCTTAAAAATGAAAAAAATAATAATATCAAGGTAATGGAATAACCCTCGATTGTATTGGTGTATTGGTGTAAAAAAAAAGTTATTTGAAATTTCAGGTAGCCTTCACATAGAAACATGTTTTTTTTTTATACATTACATATTTATTTTCAAAGCATTTCACGTCTAAAGAGACACCTATTTGGAATTTATTTACTTAACTAGCCCGTTTCTATGCCCGTATCTCTTTTACTTTAAAGATGTTGTGAAAAATATTTTCAAACCAGAACACAAGCAAGGAATTTGTTTGTCTAAGAATTGTATGGAGATCACTGGATTTGAATGACAATTTATTTCGTCGATTAAACTGTTTGATCGACGTTACAAGCGTACAACTCGACTAAACTGCTTGATGGATAAAATATTGTAATTGCACGGTAATGAGTGTATCCAGGTGTTATCACCTAGGTGATTAAAGGAGACTCATTGGTGTCCTGTGATCAACTGAGACTAGGGATGCACGATGAACATCGATGTTGGGTTTTCGATAAACATCGAATATCGATGTTGGGTTTTCGATT
>DWNE01007733.1:0-12030 GCA_018249875.1 Cecropterus toxeus | reverse complement strand
GAATCCAGCGGTAGCCCGCCGTCTTCTTCAGGTCATCAGTCCACCTGGTCGGGGGGCGGCCTGTACTCCTTTTGCCTTTGATACATGACACGGAAAATTATCTAAATAGCCCCTTAAAAGCAACCCTTATAATTGAGATTTAATTCATTTACTTTACATGTTTTTGAGTGACAAAAAATCATCTATATAAATAAAAGCGAAAGGCTGCTCATTCTCGCTCTCCTATTGGCGGACGTCGCTAAATCTAAGCTACTGAAGATAGAAATACAATATTTTCACAAAGGATTCTTTTTATGACGTATACGTCAACAAAAATGTTTTTTTTTATTATTCAACTCCTGAAGGTTAAATTCGATAAAACTTAAAATGGGACTGTTAGCTTTTAAATAATGGAACTTCTATTTCACCTTTTTTGGAAATTCAACCCTTAAAAGGGAGAGAAATTCAAGGAGTTGAGCTACATCGTCTTTCTATAAAACTCCAATACCTACTGCGATTACCAACACGCATGGTGACTATTGGCAAAAAACACCTTCAGGGGAGGCCTATGTGGACTAACTTAAAGGTCTGATGGATGGAAGTCGAAGTCACAGATATAGCCAGTATCAGGGTTCCGTTCCCAAAGGGTAAAAACGGAACCCTGTAAAGACTCCGATGACCGGCTGTCCGTCTGTCTGTCACCAGGCTGTCTCTTATGAACCGAAATAGCTAGACAGACTAAAAATAAAATAAAATTAAAATTTAAGTATAGCTCCCATACAACTTGAAATTTTGAGGTTGTCTTATAGATTATAGTGCGGAACACTTCGTGCGCGAGTCCGACTCGCACTTAGCAATTTTATTTTTAATTCCTATTCAAGCAATCTGTCTGTGATGGTCTGACAGCAGAAACAGGAGGAAACACAAGGGTTAAATTCTGACGAACGGTACCCTAAAATCTATTAGGTTTATTACTGTGTACTATTAATCATGACAGTGGCATAAAAGAAAGGAACGTATTCCATATTTACGAGTATGTACATTAGCTTGAAAGCAAAAACGAGAATTAGGTAAATATAAAAGGCCGCCGGCTAAAAGCAAGTTGTACGACTCATTTACGCGTAACATAATCCTAGATGGAATCTGATCTAATAAAGATTTGACACGTTTACTCATCTCCAGTTTTTGGGTTTTTTAGGGCAGAGAGTTTGTTTCTATTAATGGTTGTAAAGAAAAATATATCTTTCATACAAAAATACGTATACTGATAAATATATAGATGACTTTCGACGCGTTAATCTTTTAATGAGAGGTTAAAAGTTTTCAGATTTTGTTTGTCATTAGATGTATTTAGTTATAGTGTAGCGTAGTTGTAGGATAAAATGCTAAAAAGTTGTCAGAAATCTGTTTCGTCTATCGTATATTTTGTAAGGTTAAAATAGCGAATGAGAATGCAGCCCTTTGATGGTAGGGTAAATGCTGCACGTGGACGGTAATGACATGTAAGTAGTTTCATTTATAACTGGTGTTCTACCTAAAGTCAAACAGAGGTGCGTAGCTACTCTCGAGGTCTAAGTGGTCACGTCATATGATAGCGACAGCCACACCCTTCCACACAACTGTCTCATGATACATAAAATGTGTTTCGGTGGCTTCTCCACGATAGAACCTTATTATTTATACTATCAATATTATTTTGATATTAACGTTCAGCAGAACGAAAAGAAAGACCTATTTGTCAAAGATGAGGAAAATATAAATTTATCAACATTTTCCACACAGAAACCGTAACTTTCACAACGCAAAAGACTAATAAAATAACAATTACAAGTAATAACGAAATAAAACGAAACATATTTTTAACACAAACAATATACAGATCAAAACACCCGTTTGACGTTATATTTATATTTACACTTCAGGGAAAAAACGGCTGCTATAAGATATTCCAAAAACAGAAACTGGCAGGTAAATCTCCGACACGAGGTAAAGGGTTAATCAGAACGCGTGAAACGGATCTGTAGATAGATGAGGGCCTTCGCAATTAGTTATTTGAGGAAGGATGGACAAACAAAGCTTTGTAGATAGAGGCAACAAATATCTTATCTGATTTATAGAATTTACACCTAAAGGTAACAGGATTGTGATAAACAACGATAATGAGCATAGATATTTAAGTGATAACGTCTTATAAATCGATGAAAACCGGCTGCCCGCACGAAAAAATGTCACGTTCTGAACGTGGAAGCGCGGAAAAAATAATTGAATTAACGAGTGTAAATAAATCTTAATTTATCGAAAAATCATAATTTTCAATTAACTCCTTCTTTGTATTAGAAAAAATTATGACAATTCAGTGATAATATTTAAATTCCGTCCATAAAAGTATGCAATTTTTCGTCAATGTTTCTTTATGACGTAAAACTATCGTATGTAAACAGACTTTACAGATAACAATGTTTTTCTTAACTTGAAAGGGACTTAAAATATTAAAGTCTTTTACAGATTTCCTATACCTACCAAATTTCGAATAAAACAGTCTGAAATTCATAATACCTTGGCTAAGCATAAATAAATTAAAACTTGTGACAGGCAGTCCCATTGTTCCAGTACACATACGTTATATTAATTAGAAAGCAGGATCAGGATGATCGTAAAATTACAGTAACATTACATTTACATATTGATTAAAAAGTTTATCATTTTTACCCGACTGCATCAGAAGGAGGGTAAAGTTTTTCGAGCGTATGTATGTATGTATGTATGTTTGCTTGTATGTATGTCCATTTCTTTGGCACGCTTTACAGCCCAAATAATTTAACGGATTGTGACCTATGACATATCATTAGAATCGTCACAGTTTGGATAGTGACATACTATATAATTTTTAAAAACGGCGCCTGAAAATAGAGGAAAAGGTGGAGGGGAGGGATAATTTTTTTACTATTATGAGTGTCAAATAAAAGCAAGAAAATAGACCGATCTATAAATATATAAGTGTTAAATTAAAAATGTATCATTATGAACAAAAATTTCGTCTTAGGCAGTCGGGTTTTTTGTTTTAATGTTTTTAACGAAGTAACTAGTTTTTATTACATGAAAGTAGCAAACAAGCATGCAGACTACCTGATGTCAAGCTATTCCTAACCATGGACATCTGTAAGCAACTTCATAAAAGACAGGAGTCCTATCTGAAGTCAATTACAGATGAGATACTTAGTTGCTTTACCAGATGCTAGGACCAATGTAATTGGACCGGGGGAGTACCACCGCCATACCTATTTCTAGCGTGAAACAGTTCTTGCCTTTTGGTGGAAGGGTGTGGTTGCCGGCTCATTTATATATGAGGCGACCATCTTAGTTCTCGGGAGTAGCAAGGTATCTGTGATCGGTTTCAGATAGATCCCCCGTTCTATATAAAGTTGCATACAGATGTCCATAGGCGGCAGTAACCACTTACTATCAGGTAGACTTGTATCAGTTCTACCACCTGGCATAGTATGAAATGTTACATAGTATTAAGTACTATAATCTATATTATATCCTCCAATACCTCTTAATCTTATTACGCAAATCCATCGCAGAGATATCCATCAAGAATACGTGGAAAAATTTAGGACGATATGTATATCATGATATGATAAGGTTTCCTTTCGCCATAAGTTTTCACCGAAATGGTATTTGCATATGAAGACTGGTTTATTCACACACAAAACGGTGCTTTGGGGACCCAAACACATAAATGGTGTCATGTAGTTAAAAGTTTTGAAGGCCCCGCTGTGGCGGGGTAAAGGTCAATGGATAAATTAAATAAAGTAATATAAGTACAAGAAATTCGAGTGCTTTAAAATAAACTGAAAAGGAAAAATAATGAAATGGCTGAAAAGAAATTGAATATTATAAAGTGACCTTTCTGTTGTTTGTCCTGCTATACAGTACATTCGTGATAAAAATGTTACATATTTAAAATGTTTTGTTAACTATTTAAGAAACGTTAATTTTTTTAATATAGAAATAATAATAATAATTAAAATAATATTTGCAAATAATTTGAGTACTATTTCCTCCGGTGTGAACCGGCTTGTTTTTTTAATTAAACCAACAAAAAATCAAAAAATATATAAAAAAATGAAAATCTTCGAAACAAAACACTACAATCAAATGATAGGTCATATCATTATTGTGAATGAAAGCTAGTTTGTATATAGTATTATTTAACTTCAGTAATTTTCCTGTCGGTCTTAGAACTTTACAAAATGGCTAATGTAAATCGTCGTTCGACATAATCAAACAAACATGATAATAAAACTACCAAGAATAATATTTTTAGCAGTATAATTTTTATAGGCTCGTTTGCATAATTAATTACAGCTGTTTTGGAAGTTACGAAAAAAATAATTATCTTTATGGGAGGTCGACTGTTTTCGGTAAAAGTAAAACAAAATGTAAAAGCAAGAAGAAATAATTATGAAAACCCGACTACTTAAACTGTAATAAGCAGTCATACATTTTGTTTAAAATTGTTATAGTATACAGGTATGCGTTTATTTCGTCCTAAAAAGATATTAGGGCCACTTATGGTCATGTATTATACCTTTTCAGAATTCCTATTAAATGCGCCAAAACTTGTAATACAGGGTCACTTTTCGTTAGAATATTTTTTTTCACAGTGGGGTCCGAAGTAATTAAAAAGTTATGATTTGACAAAATATGTTTTCGGAAAACTTAATATTATTTTTAATTAACCAATCAATCTAGTGACAAGTATGAAAAAGATACAGGTGTAGAATTTGTCGAGTTTTAATAAGAATTAGTAAAAAAAGTAAATTTTCTCATAAAAACACAAAATAAATTATAACTCTGCAGGTGTTGAGCTTAAGGACCTCCCGTAGAACAATTTCTTGCTGCTCATGACCCCATCTAACTCCTAGTTGCGTTTGATCCATGACTTTTTGACCAATATATTTGTCATGGCTTATTTACTAACTTTTATTTGATATTTACATGATAAAAAAATTAAAATATACATATACATAGCTTATGTCACGTTATGTATGTCTGCAAACTAAGACGATTCGAATGATATATCATATATCACCATCCTTCAAGCCGTTTGGGCTATAACGTGCCAAAGAAATGGACATATATACATACGCTCGAAAAAAATACACTCTTTCTGACGCAGTCAAGTAGAAATTAAATTTAACAATTAGAATAAAACGTCGAACAAAAATGCCAACCGCCCGGTATTTCAATAATAACCAACATTTGAGACATTTATGAGTCTAGACTTCATTCTAGAAAACCCATGGTAAACTAAACCTGATGCCTAAGCCTGCGTTACCTATACCCAAAGGCCTGAGTTTCACTTACAATACTGAAGAGTATTACTTACTAGACTTATGTCTAATTTAAAGTAGTTCTTGCGTTTACGTGAAAGGGCCTGTATCCCGACTGAATTAGTTATAAGGCGTGAGGAAGCTTATGCTCCTAAGTCTTAGTATAAATCTTAGTACTCTGTAGTGGCATCTTTGATCAGGATAAGGTAAAACTCTCATCCTATATAAGGTATCTGTTCGAGATTTCTCTAGGCGAAAAAAAATTAATCTTTAGTCTAGGCGTGAAAAAAACCTCAACAACTTGAGAAATCGTATCAAGTATCAAATATAAATACGAAAGGCATTATGGTTACTAATAATTTACTATTGTTTTAATTAATCTTATCTACTAGACAACAACTAAACAACAAAAATAGCAGCATGTTTTGTACTCGAGAAACTCGAGAAATCCTCGAGAAAGTCGAGAATTTCGGGACTCGAGAAATATCCAACTTGAACACAATAGGAAAGTGGATCGAATCGTGAAATTTCCATTTTTCTTTTAATTTTTTATTGATGTCAGTCATTCTTTAATTTACAAAGTGATTTACCACTTAAAACAATTTTTATCACTTAATTGTCATCTATAGAAGTTCATACTAATGAAAAAAAAGGTTCAAAATCGAAATAGTGGTTGCAGGAATATACATATAATAGCTTTTTACCATAGTAACATTTATTTTTGTATATAATTCACTGATCTAGCTTTATTTAATTTAGTTACTTATACCAGGTTCGTAATAGCGACAAAATGTAAATTTAATTCCTTCCATTTCGCAGAACAAATGAAGAGCTTAAGTAACTTTCCTCACTTCAACTTTCCATTTAAGAGAATTTGTTTTTACACCCTTTTTCCGCTTACTGTACACAAATAATACTAAAATATTGTGAACTTTGCTTAAAAAAGGCAAGCCTGCCTTTTTTTAATACTCACTTATTAATTATTATTGATTGCAAAGAAAATATTTTCCAAAACAGAATTGTAATTTAATTGCATGTATATAATTTGTAGTATTCATTAAGTAATTCTTTACATACAACATTGACTCAATATCTATTTATTAATCATTCAATTTTTTAAATCACAAAATTGTAATAATATAACATTAAAAAACCCAAAAACCACTAATGCCGACAAATAATTAGTCACTTTTCGAGTAACTATATTATTAAAATAGAAACTATATAATATCAACATACGTAACTACCACAACTGACAATGAGATGAATCCAACGACTCCTCATATTTTAAAAGCCATCAAGCCATTGGGTCTGCTGCAGTGTTCGCAACCAGTAGCCAGTCATTTATCGTATGACAGCCGTACCATTATGTATCGTTAATTGCATCCAAATTATCGTACAAGTACATAAACAACACTACAGAAAAATCCACATCTGAAAATATTTCTAATCATCTGAAAATAATTTGTCAACCAAAAAAGAGGTCATCTCTGAATAATTATATTATGAGCAACACAAAATGTCACAAAACCGTCTCCTCAAAATATTTTACACCCATAAAACATTGTAAAATTATCGTACAGGTATAATGTACCATCTATCGTACGTAGTACACGAAATTATCGTACATTACGATAATTACCGTACGGTTCCGAACATTGGTCTACAGAGCGTGCTAAATACTTAATCATACAACTAGAAAAAACATTACCTTTTTTCTGACGCATTGAGTAAAATCCGTAAAAAACGATGAAAGTTCAAAACCTTTGAAAGTTTTCACGCGGCTGAGTAATTAACATCTATTGACGTAAAAATAACACTGGTGTTTGCCAACCAGAAATGACTATTAACATCTCATTTTAAATAAATGTTTTCTCCTTAGGGGATAAAGCTTCCCAGAGTAGGCACTAAAAGCAGAATTACGAAGAAAATCATCCATTAATTTTAATTCGGGTTCAAAGGACCTTCTAATAGGTTCCATTGTTACATCCATTTCATTATGAAGGATACAAGTTATATAAAATCCCTTAAGTTGTGAAGATACACAAGTTGGTAAATTAATTCCATCGCCCGACAAGTAAATATTTAAAGACGGTGACGAGACTCGTCTACTTAAGATATGCAACGAACTCCTCAGTTCACAATCAAACTTATTAAGAATACAAGTACTCACAAACAACTTAGTTGGACTACTACTAGCTAGTTGGATAACAAGCTGAGTTCTTGTGTCCTCTTACAGCATAATAGTATTTTTAGGACATACTTATAAGGTTCGATGAATACTGATATCGTGCATAGAATGTGAATTCATACAAAGAAAATACGCTCGTAAAACTAGTATCAGAACCTAACCGTCATAATTACTTTGTCCTTACAGAGCAACGCATCTATGATCAATGTCATATGATGCCTGTTTTTATTGCTTTATTAACTGTTATAATAAAATGGATTTATAGAAGTAGCAAACGATCGTAGTGATACTATCAGTAACACTGCCAATTTACAATATGAGTCTAAATTTATATAGCACTTGTGGGCAAAGGGCACTGTGTGGGAAAAGGTTACGCTGCCTTCTTTTGAGCTTAATAAAAGCACCATCTATCGAGTCTCAAAATGTAAATGTATTTACAAAGATAAGTACAGTGCCCATACTTAAGAATAATCCACCTAAAGGTAAACATTCATGACCGTACAATAAACTACAGCCTATTTTTTTTTTTTATTAATATGAAGCAACAAAAGAGCAAGCAGCCCACCTGATGATAAGTGGTAAATGCCGCCCATGGACATTTGTAAGCAACTTTATGTAGAACAGGGGCTCTATATGAAGTCGGCCACAGACGCGTTGCTGCTTCCGAGGACTAAGATGGTCGCGTCATATAAAAGTGAGCCAGCAACCACACGCTTCCACTGAAACGCAAGAACTGTTTTACGCTAGAAATAGGTGTGGCGGTGGTACTTCCCCGGTTGAACAACATTGGTTACCTACACTTCTACACTTGGTACACTCTACACTCTCTGTCTAGAGACTACACTCTGTCTAGAGAAAGACAAATAGGTTGAACATGACATTTGAAACTGCTCAAGATTGACCTCAGAGCATTTAGAAATTTACCGATATTACCCTTATGGGAGCAGCACTAAATTTGTAGTAAAGCATTAAATTATACATAGTGACCGATGCCCGAGCAATAAACTATAAATATCTAACATATTTATAATTTCGCTTCGTATGATATGATATCATTGGCGGCATTCATCGCAGTTCAAAAATGATTATATTGTAATGTAACATTGTTAAAAATAGGAAGGCAAATAACCCGAGCGCTTAAAATGTTTTTTTGTTCATTATCATATATCTAATTTAACGCTTCGTGTGAGTTTCCGCCAAAATAGTCAAGTAAAATGTATATTTTTAGAATGATCTTTTTCCCCTTATTGTAGGCGTCATTTAAGCGCCAAAAAATATATGTCCTATGTCACTCTATAAATTGAGATTCTAATGATATGTCATACGTCAGAATCAGTCAAGCCGTTTGTGCTGTAGCGCGTGCCAGAGAAATAGACATACATACAAACAAACATAATTACATACATACATCGATTCTAATGATATGTCATACGTCACAATCCGTCAAGCCGTTTGTGCTGTAGCGCGTGCCAGAGAAATAGACATATATACAAACAAACATAATTACATACATACATCGATTCTAATGATATGTCATACGTCACAATCCGTCAAGCCGTTTGGGCTGTAGCGCATGCCAGAGAAATAGACATACATACAAACAAACGTAATAAAACACATACATATTCGCGAAAAACATTACCATCCTTCTGATTCAGTCGGATAAAAACAATGGTGTGTTAAGATACTGCGAATTCTGGTCTAAGAATAACTTCCCTATCTGTATTTGTTCACTTTTAGCCTTACTCTACAGCAAATACTTGATGAACCTGCGATCATTTACAGTCTTCAACTCGGTCTCTGTCAGGACCTCTCCACAAAAGATATAACACCAATACCTAATGTAATTTTAAAAGAAAAATTGTACTTTAAAATGGCTTGTACGTTTTAACCTAATTACACCACTTGTCACTTCTTCAAATGTTTAAACAATATTAATAAGTTAATTACACAAGTATATTAAAGTGTTTGTAAGATCAAATGTGTTAAAACACATGCCTTTTATAACTCACTAGCTTATTTAGTTAATCTTTTTTATTTTTGTTTACGCAGGGGAAACCTTCAAAAGGTACTCGACGCCGAGGGAGTGACGCCGGTTTATATGGGGATTTTACCGCACTAAATTCCCGGCGGCCGTCCTCAGCTTTTTCCCGGTGAGTATTAAAGCTCACCGTATCTTCTGGCATTTACGATGGTATGCAGCCACATATGCCACCGTCGTTCCCGTGATCGCTTAGCTGGACGGTTCGAGCTCCCAGTCTTACCGCTCGCAACCCTGGAAAACCCCTTTTAGTCGCCTCTTACGACAAGCAGAATATAACGTAGCCCTATTCTGGTCCCAGTATTTCAGGTTCAGGAACATATTTAATTAACCTATTTTTAATTTGTGTGCCAAATTTCATTTAAATCCGACCAGTAACAAACACACATATATATGCGTTTTTGTTACTCTTTCCTCAAAAACTTTTGCATTTATAATTTAGTAAGAATGCTGGGCACGCGTTTCTTGCTATACTAGAGACGCTAGAGATGTACCGGATCGTTAAAATAATAAACCCACAGATACGGATACGAGTGCGGATCATTGGTGTCTAGATACATATGTCATACAGATATCGATACGGATCTCAACTTTCTTACAATTTTACTCACTTGATGTCAGTGCTCATGACCATAAACTTTGCAATGACGGACGAAAACGCAAACAATGATTGTTTTAAAGTAAACATAATAAACTTTTAATAAGGGCAAAGAGAACAAATTTACAAATATAAGTACCTACTTTGTACAGTATTGTATATATATTGTTATTTTCTGTAACAATGAGATTAAATCATTTAAATTATTATAAGAAAAAAATATTGTTTTAAATAGCATTTTATTGCTATCAAATCGTTTATATACATTTAGAATTTTGTATTTGTGATGAATGTATAAATAATACAAATTTACTAATAAGTAAAGGATCCATTAAAGCTCTGACTTAAAAGTTACTGATACGGATCCGCGGATCCGAGGATACGAATACGGATGTTCGGCACATCACTAGTAGACATACGATTTAACAACATTTTTACAGACCTCTGAGGCACGTAGGTTTTCTCACGATATTTTCCTTCACCATTTCAGCAAGTAATGATTCATTACTAATGAAAACCGCCCTGGCCCTTAACGTGAAAGCCTGAATCTTCACGAGTATGAGTATCAGTACGTTTTACGACGAGCGCGCGTGTTCACTCTCTCTTTACCTTTTTGATTTTGATTGATCATAATTGCATTAACAGGATTATCAGTTTACGTTTACTCATATAAGTCTCGTGGTATACAAGAACGCACGTAAAATTACATAGAGGAATGGATAGATTTAAGTCTTAGCATCAAATTATGTAAAACATGGTACAACCCTATAGTCAACGGTAGGTATATATATTTTTTATAAGAATAAAGTCGCTAACGAATATGCAGTCCACCTGATGATAAGTGTTTTTCTGCCGCCCATGGACATCTGTAAGCAACTTCAAATAGAATAGGGGTTCTATCTGAAGTCAATCGCGAAAGCATTACCACTTCCGAGGTCTAAGATGATCGCTCCGTATATAAGTGAGCTGGCAACCAAAATAAAATCGAATCTAACGCCACAGAGAAGAACATAAAAATATTTTGCTTTATATTTTTGATTCAATTCGTTTACAAAATACTATCTTTATCCCAACTGACCGAAAGAGGTATAACATCTGACGACCCGCGTGGCCGAGCGGCCACTATGCCGGTCTAACGTGCAATGGGTTCGATTCCCGGCCAGGCACACATCTGAATGATGTATTTAAATTTCTGTTCTAGGTCTGGGTTATTGTGTATTCGTCTTTGTTTTAGTCCATGGCACCCACGATACAGGAGAAAATCCTAGTGTGGGGCTATGAGTGTAGCAAGCGTTTTTTTTAAACATAAAAATAAGTAGTTAAACTACTTATTTCTATGCATTGGCCTCAGTATTTGGTAGGTAAGTAATATAGTAGAACGTTTAGTTCAAAATTAGCTAAGCTACACAGACAACTCGTTAATGAATGCTCGCAACACTTTAAATTCGTAATCATTATTTAAGAAAGAAAAAGAAACAAAGATGGTTCTAACAACCATAAAATGGTTTAATGGTATTCTCAAAGCAGCAAACTATTTGAACATGGTCTGTGATTTACGACGGGTTCGACAGATGTTTCTCTGTAGGTATCTATGTACCTACCTATATATAAAGATTTTGAATATCCCCACACTTTTCCGATATAAAGTCACAATGTTTATACATGTAATTGTACCTTTGTTAAAAGTTATAGCATGTTTACATCAAAGCGATATTTTAATGAACGGTCCTATGTAATTTTATACTTCTTTTAACAGCGCATTGACTTATTCGACACTCCATGTTTATTTCATATGTATAAACGTGATCTATACTTATAATAAATCTGTAGAGAGGTCAATTCTGTACATGAAATATATTTCCAAAATAACTATCAGGGGGTG
>DWNE01007732.1:0-12030 GCA_018249875.1 Cecropterus toxeus | reverse complement strand
TCATATAGAACCCCTGTTCTATATGAAGTTGATTACAAATGTCCATGGGCGGCAGTAACCACTTACCATCAGGTGGGATGCTTGCTCGTTTGCTACTTCATTTTTATATAAAAAATATGCCTAGTTTTTTTGGTGACGGATAACTATTGTTAACGTCTAATAATCTAGCTAAGTGTTAGCATTTTTTATACACCGTGTACCTAAACAAATCATGAGTAAGGGTTTGTTTTTATTTTTTTTATATATAGCCAATGCCTCTGATGTCAATGCAAGCTAAGACAATTCTAATGATAATGATAGATGCGCGTGCCATAAAATCGGCTTACATACATACAAACATACATACACTCAAAAAACACTAATTCTGACGCACTCGGTTAATAGTATACATATTATTACAAGCTTTGCAGCGCGGTTTCGCCCGCTACTGCATATAAACAAAACAAACTAAATGTTATATTATATAGCCTTCAATAAATGAACTACTCAAAACAAAAATATTTTTTCAATTCGAACCAGTAGCTTCTGAGATTACCGCGTTCAACAAACCAAACAAACTCTTCAGCTTTATAATATAGTATAGATCATATTGTAATCAATTGTTCCATATTTTAGCCACGCACATTTATGCATTTCTAGCCATACCCACCTTGTTACGCTCAACACTTAAAACTCCGAACAATTATCCAATGTTTGCGAGCAAACAATATTCCACCGTCAACAGCACCCACCTCCAACTGAAATCAGAACGGCGTTTAACTAATAATTAACTTTTGCACCGAGTGCCTACGAATTCAAAACTTGTTTAATTTGTGGCACCGAAGAAGTGTCCCTTCTGTTCGCTTAGTCACGTAATGACTCTCCAAAGTTGCTTGTAACAATCGTTAGGGGTTGCAACTTCCCGTGCCTTCAAAATAAATATCGCGAAAAGCTTATAGACTTTAGTTAATTATTTCGAATCTAAGGTTTCTGCTGGATCATTGCAGGTAAATTGCAATCTGGTCGAAGTCTTATCTTACTAATATTACAAATGTGAAATTTTCTTAGGATGTACAATAATAAAGTTTTGTCATTTGTCATTTTGTTTTTCATAGCCTATCATGGAGTTGTGTAAAAAATAATTGATCTGTGCACTTGTGCCATTCGTTACACCGGTTGTAACTAAGGTAATCAAGTATTATCGTACAAACTAAATGCGTTTTGCAAAATATTTTTAAATTCAACTTCAACATCCAACAAAAAAAAAAACAAATCAAATTCGGCTTAACACTTTTCAGAGACTAGTTTCCAAAAAAAATCCAGTGAAAAATACGTCAAAATGCACATGATGATATTTTAAAATGATTCTTTAGCGTATTAATACAATAAAATGACCTAAATCGTGAAATAATATAAACTTGATTAGAAACTTTTAACTCTGATCTTACAGGGTAGAATCTTATTCAATTTTCTGCAAACCCTGGTATACCTACATAAGTTATCAAGTTCGTTCATACTATTTATATCATCTGTTGATGTTACAACTACTACAGATGCATTAAAAATGACAGCAAATGCGTACCAGCCTCCACAGATACAAACTCAGTACACCCTTTGTCTTTAACTTGTTCGAAATCGAATTACGAATTGTCTGGTAAGCGTCCAGACTTCCCCTCACAAAATAACAAGTAGAACATGTTGGTCGAATGCTGCGCTGTATTTTAAGTTTATTGCCAGTTCCCAAGTCTTTGTTTGCTGGAAACCTTCAGATTTTAGGGCTATTGGCGGAAAATCGAAACACAATTGAGGCAATTTGAAATGTCTCGAACAGAAATTTGCTGATAAATGTCCAACGTCGTTACTGGGTCCACAATCTGATAGAACTATGCGTATAACTGTATCATTCTGTGGAAGATTATTTACTTGTAACGTTTTCGTATATTTGTATTTTTTTTTATCAGATTGAAGTAAGAATGATCATGCAGTCCTCCTAGAAGCAGACATGCAGTTAACGTTAAAACTCTGTGAGGATATCATTATCAAATTATCGACACGTCTTAAGAAATAATCGGTATTATTGTCAATGTTGTTACTATTATTATTATATTATCACTAATTCGATGTATTTTTAAACTACTTCCCAAAGGAAAAAAGGTTATCTATTTGTCACTTATATTTTATTATGTAGGTTATAGTTGGGCTGTGATCCAGCGAAAACTGAAAAGCGTCGACTCTACAATATCTTTCTACTTTTCTGTTGCATGGAAGTCGGTTTTATTTTTTATTAGTTTTTTATAATGGCCCATCAACATCGCCACCGTTATCTCTTTAAAGTCAGTTTATATTACAGTTAATGATGGAATGTCTTTTACTGAAACTAATATATTTAATACCACTAATTACTTTTTCTTTGCCCTCGATCCTAGACGATATTGAATATTTCCAACATCTCCCACCCTCGTCTTTAATACCAAGTTTCTAATTATCCGTACTCGCCGTGTCTCAAGTAAGCAAACTGTTTGCTGTCTGAGGACTATCCAAGTAATGAGAATATTTCACCTTTTTCACTTTTAAATCATATTTCCAGTTGCCATCTAGCGCGTGGATTAGTCAAATTTGACGAATTAGGAATTTTCTCCACTTCAATGTTAGTTGAATTCGAATTCTTAATGATTTGCTGCATTTTGGTTTACTTTTTGTAACTCATAAATATGTGAAAGTAAAAATTGCTAGGTTCTGTATTAAAACAGGTATCATAATGCGACCATTCGTCTCTGTCAGTCGTCAGCTTGTGTTTTTCATTATTTACAAGTGGTTATCAGAAATGTATAACTGCTTGCCTGTATGTATATGTATTGTATATGTGCGTCGTATTACCGTATCAAATCCCGGTCCTATTATGTCAGGTGTGATATAAAATATAGCTATTACCGCAGAAAAACCACACAGTATAAATAAAATGATTTGTATTAAATTGTGAATTCATTAAAAAAAGGTGGGACGTTTCAGGTTAGTCCTTGGAGGCATCACATTTGTAATGGATCTAAGAAAAGATTCTAGTCCAACTCAGGCACTCACTTATATGTAAGACAATCATCTTCATACTCGGGAGTAGCAAGGTATCCGTCATCGACTTTAGATAGAATCCCTGTTCTAAATGTAGTTGAAAAAATGCCCATGGGCGCCACTTACCACTTACTATCAAGTGTACTGCATGCTCGTTTGCTATTTCAATCATCTGATTTTTATCAAAAAAGTCCACAGTTACAAATCTCTACAGGTGATAGTAATTTAACATTCGGTTCATGATGGTTAGCTGTTTCTTCTATACGTTACGGTTTTCATTTTTAACCTCAAAGAGCCATCATATAAACAAGCTAGTATCAGAAGCAATAAATCGGGAAGAATGATGGTCTGCTTGATCAATCGACTGGCCGTACCAATAGAAATACCAATCGACCTACAATTTGAGTACTATTGAACGGCTTTTAGGTTGTACAACTCTATTCAGGGTTCGACAGTAAGTGTACAACCCCTATACAGAGCCCACATGTTGATCTAAAGGTACTGTAAAAAAATGTGCTAAATAATATTGTTCGGGCCAAGAGCGCTTTTATTAAAAACCTGGCTAAAGTATCCGTACTTTACTACGTGCTTTGTACTTGAAAGTGATAAGGACCTTCCGGATAGAAAATTAGATCTTAACCTAATATGCAATCAAACGTTTGGGATTTTTGGAATTATTTTTGATTTAAAATGGAAATATAAAAGTCTAAAAATAAGTGACGTCACTAAAACAATCGCCATCTTTAAATACCGAAATTTTAATAACCTATAAACCAGTTAAATAAGTTACTCCTTGCCAAATTTCATATGAATCGGATCAATGGTTCTTGCGTGATTGAGTAAAACAGACACACCATCTCATTTTTATATATTCGTACAGATAGAAGTAACGAACGATCATGCAGTCCATCTGACGGGTAAGTAGCCACTGCCTCCCCTGGACATCTGAGATAAAACTCAGATAAGTTTAGTGTCTTACGAGAGATTAACGACAGAAGCGCTGCTACTTCGAAATAAGTCTTCATCTAAAAGTAGTATATAAATATATTAGCAGAACCGTTCGTCGGTCATTAAAAAAACTAGTGTATCTGTTTGCATTCATTATTTCTATCCATAAAGCCAGATACTAAGTTTCATAGAGCTTGCTTCAAACTTGGCGAACTTTCATTCAAACTTTTAACCCCTACTTAAATCCGTTAGGGGTTGAATTTATAAAAATCCTTTCTAATCGCTCACTTGCAACATGAAAGGAATCCTTGTACCAAATTTTAGGGATCTAGGTACAGTAGTTTCGGCTTTGCATTGATATTATCAGTGAGTCGGAATTGCCTTTTGTATACATAGATATGCTCTAAGCAACATAGCAATCTTGTAAACATTTGCCAGTTGTCTTAACCCCTGCTTCGTACTGTAAAACGCTAAACTAGCTAAACAACTAAGCAAATACACCAACCTGCATACAACTAACGTGTAGAGGTAGCTCGGACTTAATCCAATTTGCCACGAGTTGCTAAAACTTGCTGCAAGTCGGTACACTCAGTGATTTAAATTTGCAAGTTCGTCCATCTTGTATAGGGCTGCCAAGATGCCTTCTGAAAAGTATTTTTTAAGTATTATTTATTTAACTCAACTAACATTACAGGAATGCTGAATGCGTTAGTAAATTAAGTAACTAATCGTGTTAACAATTTAATTATTTCATATTCAAAATATACAAAAATCACATCCTTGATTCATAAATCGAGTTTTTAAAATTCGGTAACATAATATCAAGTCGGTAAGTCAAATTACTACAAAATTGTAATACTAGTGTTCCCGTTCAATAGTCAAATATCATTTAACGACTATCGATAGACGATCGATACCAAGAGTTTCGATTTTGAATCGATAGTATCGATTGCGTCAATATTATCAATAGCGTACAAGACTATTCTGTAAAAGTTCAATACATTCGATTATATATCAAAAGCATTGCTACATACATACACTTGAAAAAAATTACCTTCCTATTAACGCAGTCGGGTAAAAATAAGTCTCCTTTTTACCTTATCAAGGATTGTCACCCTACTCTTTACCTAGTAAGTTTAACGACTTCAAACTTTACTTTAAATCAGGTTCTTCTTTTAAGGTGTAGGTAATGTAATTCTGTCTTCACTGAACCGATGTAAGCAAAATTTGGCATGCGTTAAACTAATTGTCTCTTTTTTGCATTAAACTGGTAAAATTATCATAGTCATATATATAGCATGTAAAATACACATTAACCTATTTTTATCACTTATTTTTTATCTGAAAACTACTAAACTGTTATCTGTAATAAATTATGATAAGGGGTTATTTCGATTGTATAGTGTCAGTTCGTATAATATTCTCAAGAAAAGCTTAATCAGAAGCTTTATATAATGTATTTTTTGTTTTTAACGTATGTGTAAATCTAAATTTAATTCTATATAAATTCGCTTCCCATATTTCCATTGCAATTATGAGAAAATGTTTACTATTACTGGTTTTGGCTTGTACATTCTTCTCTTCCCTCAACTCATAAGATTAAAAGTTACACTTACAAATCTAGGTCAAATGGAAAGTACTTTAGTAACTTTGGAAAACCTAATGCATCAAGTTTTGCTTTTGAAACGTGAAGGTGTCTCATAAGTATGTTTGATCGCATAAGAAAGTTTTTTACGAACACGTATTGAATTGGTTTATTTAAAGTGAGCTGTGTCCGACAGTTTCGCCTGCGTTCGGAAAATATTACTAATATAATTCTAGCTGTGCCACGCAGTTTCACCCTCGTTTGTTAGAGAACAATCTTTTTTTTTATAAATATGAAGTAACAAACGAGCAAGCAGCACACCTGATGGTAAGTGGTTACTGCCGCCCATGGACATTTGTAAGAAACTTCGTATAGAACAGGGGTTCTATATGAAGTAGACCACAGATGCGTTGCTACTTCCGAGGACTGAGATGGACGCCTCATATAAAAGTGAGCCCTCATCTATCTATTAAATCTATTAAAAAAAACATTAGACACACATATAGTGTGATGTTATATAGCCTTCCACGTTGAATTTACTATTTAACACAAAAATATTTTTTCAATTTGAACCAATAGTTCCTGCGATTAGCGCGTTCAACCAAACAAACTTTACTGCTTTATAATATATAAATATATTAAGTATAGGTATAATTGAAAACGAATGTTTGTACGAATAAACGTGTGTTTGTTATTCGTTCACGCAAAAACTAATGGTTGGATTATGTTTAAACTTGGCATACAGACAGTTTTTGACTTAGATTGAAACAATTCTTGCGTTCGGTGTTCCAAAACACAAGCAGCTCCTGCATTTGGATGGATATGGCTTCCTTGTTGCCGGCTCACTTAAACATGAGGCGAGACTTTCTTAGCCCTCCGGAGTACTAACACATATGTGACCGACTTCAGACAGAACCTCTGTTCTATATAAAGTTTCTTACAGATGTTCATAAGCGGCAGTTAGCAATTATCACTTAATCATGTATGATCAGGTAGACTGCTTGCTCGTTTGCTACTTACAACTGAAAAAAAAAACAATGAAATGTAACCCCACAGTAATATTACAAGTCGTTTCATATCTTCATTTTATGTGAAATTTTATATCGTAAATTTACGGACAATTAATAACGCAAAACCCAGCATAAAATCGCTTATTAATGGCACCTTTACGACCATAACCGCGGCATCTTATGAAGATATCAAAGGAAGCATGTTTATCGTCGAGCCAGAGAATGGCAGCAAAATTACATATTTATCGCCAGTAAACGCTTACCACGTTAATTTATAAGCGGCGACTAAGTCGTGTCGTACTCGTATCGTGTATCATAATACCCAGAATCGTTTGTCGTAATTGATTTTAGTGGTTAGGTCTATTTACATCTCGATTGCAATATTGTTTATTTAATATTGATATATGTATGCCAAGTGTCTAAGTTTTATTTAATTACTTGCTATCCAGTATTGGTTAACTCGCGGTTAAAAAAATACCATATCGTTAAATTGTTTTAACTTTTGATAGACGCAGTGTTTTTTAATGAAATACAGACAGATATCTCAAGATACTATAAAAATATTTTTCCTTTGCATTAAATTCTTTAGTTATGTGTTGGTGCTATTTCAAATACACGAACAGAGAGATAAAAATTAAAAAAAAAATGAAATTATCTATTATTGTTTATTCTAAGTCCTTCAAAGAATCTTATTTGTTTAAGCTGTGCGCCACGGTTTCACCCGCTACTACATAAGAAAAGACGTACAAACAAACATAGCGTGTGCCTCTAACCTTCCTCAATAAAGGGACTATCCAACACAAACATATTTTTTAATTTGTAACCTGCAATTCCTGAGATTAACGCGTTTAACCAAACAATCAAACTCTTCTGTTTTATTATATTAGAATTAGTATAGATGTACGCGAAAACTTCATTTTAATTTTATTATATTCTAGGATAACTGTATGCCTGGTGGTAGAACCAATGTAGTTCGACCGGGGAAGTACCACCACCACACCTATTTCTAGCGTGAAGCACTTCTTGCGTTTTGCAATGCATATGTGATAGACTTCATATAGAATCCCTGTTCTATATGAAGTTGCTTACAAATGTCCATGGGCGGCAGTAACCACTTACCAGTTACCATCAGTTAAGTGTTTCATGCATGCTCGTTTGCTACTTCATATTTATAAAAAAAAAGTGCACGTCACACGGTCGTCGACTATTTGCAAAATTTGATTTCTTTGCATCGTAATCGTGAAGATTAAACGGCTTTCTGCTGTAATATGGATAGGAGAGTCGGTCTCCACGTTGATAGCACCTCAGGATAATTTAAGAGGAGTGCCGTTTTATTTTTCTCGACTTTATGAGGTCGTTTGGTGCCATCCCTCTCAAATTTACTCCCACTATCAATTGTGGGACGCTCGGTACCGCCTGTGTATTCAATTCTGATTTAATTTGAAGCAATTATTCTAGTAAATGGTAATTGAGTTCAACCCTTTTAAGATTCTCGGCTGGTGATGACTTCTTTTTAAATTAATTCAGCGTATTTAAAGCGCTTGTTTAGGGCTCCTGCGCCACTGCTTACGGTAAAACGATAGTCGATGTACGATTGCTGTTGATCTATTAAGTTTCAGTTATATTTGAATGGTTTATAATGAATAATATCTAGTTTAGTTTCAGCTTCAATTTTAATGTAACTACTAAATAATAAAAATAGCAAATCTTTTTTTTCTAATCTGAAGATGTCACATATCCGCACTATTTACAACTGAGGCATAATTTCGAACATTTTAGATAACCAAATTTTTCTTAAATCTTTTCAAAGGACTTCATATTTTTTTAACATCCATTATCTTAGGTTAGCATCAACCTTCAACCATTCGATAAAACTGATTTATATCGTGCCTATATCCATTCAGGTGTAATAATTAATTCAGCATATTTATAGTGAAACCCGGCGAAAACATCCGCCCATCTAGACATTGACCTAGACTAGATCTGTCATGTATTGAAGTGAAAGTACACCGAAAAATTCAAAAAAAAAAAGTAATTATGTATACAAAGAAGACATCGAAAACATAGAAGCACAAACGCTATTTCTAAAAGCGATAAACGATGGCACTTATCGCTCATCATCCACACTAGTTACTCACTCGCTATCAAACAAGTCCTTTGTCTTTAGGTTATGGTATTCAAAAGTGGCTTTATTTAATAAAACGCTGAGTTAATAGTGCGAATGGAATTTTGATTACGATTTTCTTTTACGACGCAATAGGAATAGAAGATTTGGTTACTTTGTACAGTAATTACATTTTCTTATCCGACTGATTTAATTGTTATTGTTAAATTTGCAGTCTTTAATTTAAAAAAAACCGTTTTAATTAAATTAAAGGGTGTTCCCAAAACCCTGATTTGTAATTGTAAACTTACTGCTTTCCTGGAAAGTATATGGCCTAAGTCTTAATTAATTAATTTAAATCATTCTTAATATTATTAATGCGATTTTTGGATATCTGTAACTAAATGACGATTGAACTATGCACTATGTTGGGTGCACCTGTACAAAAAAAAAGAAGTTCTGTTCAATTCTGCCTAATTTTGCTTCACATAAATGCACTTAAGTCAGTAGCGATAAGATCACTTTAAAAATATTATTCGTTGAAATTATAAATATGTATTATTTAACATTTGGTTAGTTAAAAAATAAATTACATTGTTGCAGAAGGCTATACAACATCACGCTATGTTTGTTGATTTTTTCTTATGTAGCAGCAATTGTAACCGCATGGCACAGGTAGTTTTTTTTTAATTTTAATTTTAATTTAATAAATTACATCACGGATCTCAAATCAAATCAATGTTTTGTGGGAAATCAGTAAGATAATTTTGCAACCAATAATTAATATGTTTTTTTAATTAATAAGTATCTGTTATCAACTTTATAAAGAACGGAGGTTTTATCTGAAGTAAATTATTGTTATTTATTTATATGCGTGTATGTGTTGTTACTCCTATGAACTAAGATGATCGCCTCATTAGTGAGCCGATAACCACACTCTTTAAACGAAACAAGAAATACTTCACGCTACAAACAAATGTGGCGATGGTACCTCCCTGTTTGAAATGTACCCGTTCCTTGCAAACACATCAAGCAGTATCACTTCGTACAGAAAAATATCTCACAAACCATATTTTCCATTTCACCCACCGAACCATTTATCCGCGTCGGTTGCGACGTAAAATTGAACGCACTTTATAGTTCCCTGGCGACTGGAAGCGGCTTCGGTACGCTCATAATATTTTATAGTCTGTAGACGATAAACCGGCGTTTATATTACTACGTACCGATGTTTGGTTTAAATCTGGTGCTCCCCTTTGATAATTTTCACCTGCGCTCCGCCCGCGGCGTGCCACCCCGATTTATGGCGGCTCAGATACCATCTTCATTGTAAGAATTTCGGGTGCAAGGATATTTATGGGCTGGATACGACATAGTAGTAATGATGTTGGCTTATAATAAATTAAAATTTGAACATGGAAGTAGACATTCCATATTTGAATTTTAATTTAGTACGTTAGTTGTTCATTGTGCATAGTTGTTGTTTCATTAAATGATACAATTTATCAAAAAAAAATAATTATTGATCATATAAAGTAAAACTCACTTATTTATTTCAAATTGATTACAAGATTAATTTTGAAAATCAAAGGCAATCACCAGCTTTATAGACTAGCTAGCTAGCATGCTAGTGTTGGCTAGTTAGCTATTATCATCGAAATAATTAAAATTTGCTACTTAAATGTTTTTAAGAGAAGGACAAGAAATTCCTCTGATAAAAAAAAAACATTTCTTTTGATATGTTAAAGTCCAAATTATATGTCAATTGTTCATTAAATCGATTTCTGAAGCGTTTATTTTTATCTTGCAGTCCATATGTAATATTTTTCCTGATTTGTTGTTATTACATGCTAGAAGCTTCGCTTTGCAATACGTCTACACGTCATACAAAATCCAAAGCAAAAGTCACATCCAGTCGCTCTATAAACTTCTCAAAGAAGTTGGGACGGAAGTGTCGCTTACAATATTACGATGTTAACCGCCGTAGACGATTTACATAATTCAAGGGCTAGATACGCCCATTCATCGTAGCGCATGCCTTGATTTAATGAACGCGAAACGTTAATTGGGCCTTTTAGTCGCAGGGTTATTATAACTATGGCTATAATAGTTATGCAGTTATTTCAGTTCGGTCGAAGTTATTTCAGGCCCCTATATTAACATCCCTTTATAACTTTTAGAGCGTAAAGTTCGTTTAAATATAGCTGGGTATTTACATTATATTATATCCTTGCGAAGGTGTTATTATAACGGCAGTAGATTAAATCGAGTCTATTTTAATTTAAGTTTCCTCTTTTTGTTATTTTTATGTTGTATCTATGTGCCTCACTTTTTTATACAAGCAGACTACGTTGGTCTACTTGTTTTGTTAAGGGTTGACTTTCAAAATAAAAATATTTAAATTGGATCTTTACGAAATTAATTTAAACATCAATAAATTTTCACTTTTTCCCAAAATGTAGAGACGGATCGGCGAAAGATATAACAACGGCCTAACAATCATCCTTTCATAAAAATCTTTATATAATGTCAATTTACGCTTATAGAGTATTTGGAGTTAGGGTTACTTCAACTCCGCACCACCCAGGACTACTCCAACACACTCCAGACTACGTCAATCTAATAATCACCTATTTTATGATACATTTTTAATAGCGTTTTTTTATAGGCCTGCCTGCCCTTAAACTCATAGAGATTTACTTTCAACCGATTTTTTATCATCCAAATTGCGATACATTCGTTTCTGCCTGTTGTTAAATAATTAGGTATAACAAAACATGTAATATTCCTTAACAGTAGCGCCACCTGGTTTCGTACAAAACTATTGTATGATTTCTTTAAAATAAAAGTTCAGTTGAACGAAAATTATCGTAGCGTTTTATTACCTGGTTAATTACATTGTAATAACGAAATGTAAAGCACTACACAAGAAATTTACCCATGGCGATCAATAGTTACGTTACCCCAACGTTCTGTAGGTAATGATTACATAAACCAGTGTCTCTGTAATAGCACATAAACAGTAGTCTCTGATTCCGTCGCCCAAAATGGCGTAGACATGTTTAATTCATACGTTTCATCCATCACGCCCCTCACACGTAAAACCGGATGTCACTTATAACATTGTTAAGATGAAATCTTGTTACTGGGTACGTAAAAAATATTTTACCTTTTTTTGCCTTGTGTCTTGTTTATGACGCGAAATGGAATACAAAGGAAGCGTGGAAAACATTTTCTGACTTACTTATAAGTAAAGTGGCTATATACCGGGTGTAATCGTTAAGTGTGCACAGGCGATTATTCCGTAACTATTACAGATATCGAAAAACTTTAAACGG
>DWNE01007731.1:0-12031 GCA_018249875.1 Cecropterus toxeus | reverse complement strand
GTCGAAAAACGTTCGGTTATATGTATGTCACATTACATTTTTTTAAACGCGAGTGAAACCGCGGGTTCAGCTAGTGAATAAATAAAAAAAACGCAGGAACTGATTCACACAACAAGTACGAAATAAGTATGGTGACAATCAAACCACCGACGCAAAATCCAGTCAAATTATGCGGCATTAAACGATTGGGACCCGTCTCCATTAGGCCCAAATGTGGTAACCCTACTGGCTCCTAAGTTTCTGGAACAAGGATGGATAATCGACATTTTTGCGCTGTAATTTGAAATGAACCAAAGTGTACGTTCTATATTTAGTGGTTTAAAGGCTTTGGAAGTAACTTGTAAGACATTTTGAAACGTTCAAAGTTTATTAATTTACATTGCATTGTTTGTTTATCAGGCGCTAAGGCCTAGTAGAATAAATTTTGATGAAGGTTAGGTTCAAACCAGATTTAATTTCTTTACTATTATATCTTTTTTCATTAAATAAACAGCAAACGATTAAGCAATTCACCTTATTGTAAGTGGCCTATGCGATCTATGGAGTTTTTGCTGAGATTAGTCACCGTTGAGTTACTTGAGGACTAAGTTAGAATGCCTCGGATTAGTATGTCTGACCACACTCTTCAAATCACAACGCAGCAGCGCTTACCACCGTTTTTTGGCAGAAAACGGTATGATTGCGATGCATCCAGAATAGAACCATAAATGATTTTATAACATTCAAAAATGAAAGTTCAATTAATCCGCGTCTAACCAGTGGATCGGTTTATGACACTATTTTTTCTTATTCTAAGATCAGATGCATATCCAATTATAGATAAGTAGTCCATTCATTGAACATTATAATAATGGATATGTGTGTTCTAGTATTACAACTCTTCCGCACCTTGAAATCATTGATTTAAGTACGATGGATCTATGTAAAACGTAATTTGACAACCTGCGTGTCGGAGCGGTCACCTTACCGCATGGGGTTCTGGGTTAGATTCCCGGTCAGACAAACATCTGAATCATGAATTTAGATTTCTGTTCAGAGTCTGGGTGTTTGTGTCCTTGGTTTATGAGTGTAGGAAGCGTTTTAGAAAACGTTTCGAAAATCTCAGACGGTTAAGCTACCCTTTCACCGAAATTAAGCATTGCTTTACGCATTAGGTGTGGCGATACATTCCAGTCGAAGCATACTGATTATTTATAAAAGCTTATAAGTGAAGTACTCACATTTGTCATCCAGGTGATTATGTAATCTAGAACACACAGACATAAGAGTAATATTGTATGACTTGTTTTATCTAATAAAGAATACCTTATAATCTGTATATTTTATCCGCTAAGGAATTCAACTTTATACAGTCTGAGATCGATGTTTACTGAGATATACATGGATCAATACTACTCTTGTCACTAGTAGACTAGTATTTAATGTTCCTTGGGCATTACACTAAGCTTAGATGAAGAGATAAAGTGTATATCAACTTGCTTTATTAAAAGGTAGTGGGTTCAGGCTTAGGAGGCTCTATTAATGTTTTACCACCGTCATATACCTTAAGTACCCTTTGTCACTTCTGGTTATTAGGGTGAAGATGGATTTGGTTACATTGCACGGTTGAACGTCATCTTTATGACGTCATGAAATCGCGTGCGTTGTAATGTGACGTGATATAGTTTTATATGACACAATGAAATCGTGATTGAAGGCAATTTTCTGTATACTCTTTTAAGTTAGTTTGTATATTGTCTTTTGCTATCAAGTTACGTAATGAACTTTCTCTTATTGTAATTAGGTAGTTTCTTTTTTTATAAAATAATGCATCTGTTTTTTCAGTCTGATTACGAAGGTACAATTATTATTATTGTTCTTTATTTCATTATATGTTATGTCAATTTTAATATTTGCTATGCATGTTTGAGAATTTTAATATTTTTAAGGTACCTTTCGTCACTAAATGAGAATATTCAGTAATAAAAGATAGATTAAAGTTATTCATATAGCCAAAAAACAGTTGTCCTAAATTACAAATTCAAGTGTTAATTGACGAATAAATTTTTACTGGAGATTTCAAATTTACAGTCACTTAGAATACAATCCCAGTAATTTGCAAGATATTTTAAAGTAAAAACTAAATAGAAAAATTAACATAATAGTCAACAAACAGCAGATATAGAAAATAATTTTTAAGCATAAAAATATCTCGAAATCTTTTACAATATACCAAATATTCTATTACCAAATATTGTAAAATATTTTGTGATTTTTTGTACTGTCTGTAACTGTTTGGTTCATTGCGATAGATAATTAAAACGATCGAACGAGCTTAAAATAACTTACGGTTCTATGCGTTCTGAATACATTACAATTAAATTAAGACTAATATAAAAAAAATCAAAAGGACGGTCGGTCGAACAATTGAACAATATTAAAAAACGGCTTCTTGTGATTTTCCAATCAAAGCCCAATTATTCGAGCCGCAAGCATTAACCGTCTTTTTCCAACACCGTTTGCAAAATTACACTCCGTTATCCGATTTTAATCAACGAAGTTTGCAGATCGCCCGGAGTCTAATTTGTGTATTGCTAACATCCGATAAACCACGGTTAAATTAATCAATCTACTGGAAAATCTTTTGCAAATATTAACAATCCCTTTAATCGTGCTCAAAATCCGTGCAATATTATTGTATTTTCGGTTATAGGAAATAGTTTTTTAATTAAAAATTAAAACAAAAACATTTATAAGTGGATCTATATCGTTACTATTAGTATTCTCTACGATGATAAATCATCACAGAGCATGTACTTATTATATAGACGTCCCGCGTGGCGGAGCGGTCACCATAACGGTCTGACACGCAGTGGGTTCCGGGCTCGATCCCTGGGCAAACAGCCATCTGAACGGTGAATTTAGATTTCTGTTCTGGGTCTAGGTGTTTGTGTATCCGACTTTGTGTGTATTCATGGCACCCACGACACAGGAATAAATCCTACTGTGGGGCTATGAGTGTATAATATACATTAACTTTATCCGCGGCTCCATTTGCTTAAAAATATACCATCAAAGTAATATACCACCTGTCACGGGACAATGAAGTCACATTAAGGATACACTTTTTATGATTATTGTGTGTACACAAGAATAAAACCAAAATCTACTAATCAGAAATCAAATCCAGAACTTTTTCATATCCTATCACTACAAGGACGGCTTCGCGACGTTGATCATCAATGTATACATAAAAAATACAATCTCTAACAAAACCCGTATTCGTAAAGCCTCCAAGCACATACACTATTTTAAGACCAATGCAAACCAAAGTATGATAATAAAACCAAATGTATTCACCGGATGTTTTCATCCGTGCGAATTCTGTAGAAAGAAAAGCAAAAATTTATTAACAAACCCCTCTCGCTGTTTCCACGTGCACCCCATTTCAACCCCTCATGGATAAAAAGTAGCGTGTTTCCCAACAAACCATTAAAAATAAACAACACACTTTACAGAGGGTTATTGAGTTTTATTATTAAGTAAAGGTACATAAATAAAGGCATTTATTTCTACTATATAAATACTTGTTTAATATGGTAATTTCTGTATTTTTTAAGTAATAAATTTCGGCGTCCAAAATTGCATGCTTATTGCTCTGATTTTTCATAATTTTGAACCTTTTAGAAGTAAATTATCGCTTCCTCCGACGGCGAAGGAGAAACTGGCGAGAAAATCTTCAAGCTTGTAATTGCATTAAGAAGTTCACAAAAATACCTACGCAATATCTTCCAGTTTGTAGTCTTCCAGCGTGATGGAAAGTGGTCCAACCTTCTGCCACTCTAAGAAGTGACCCATGTCCGGTAGTGGACTCTAAACGTTGACTACGATTAAAGAAATATAGCAAAAACATTTCTTACACAACCTTTCAGCCAATTCGCCAGATGGTAGAACCAATGTAGTTCCACCGAGGAAGTAACACCGCCACAGCTATTTCTAGCGTGAAGTAGTTCTGGCGTTTCGGTAGAAGGGTGTGATTGCCGGCACTTTTATATGAGGCGACTATCTTAGTCCTCGGGAGTAGCAACGCATCTGTGATAGACTTCATATAGAACTCCTGTTCTATATAAAACTGCTTACAAATCCAGGTCCAGTGCATGGGCGGCAGTAACCACTTACCATCAGGTGGGTTGCTTGCTCGTTTGCTACTTCATATTTATATAAAAAAAATACGCGTCACTAATACTAAAAATGGGAAAGTTTGTGAGGATGTATGAGCGTTTGTTAATTTTTCACGCAAAAACTACTTGGTCGGTCGCTGACAGCTGGCATACAGGTAGCTTATGACTTGGATTGATACATAAAATAACCATCACCGTGGTAAACGTGATCGAAGCAAGTGCAGTCACGGGAATAACCTACTCGTATATTTTCAAAATAGATTGTTTGGAAACCTGAGAGTAAATAATAATAATTTCTATATTAATTATCTTGTCTGAAATAGTATGGAAACCAAAACTATTAAATTTTATTTTAAGGATTGAAACATATGTCGTATTAAAATTATCCAAAATCATAAAATTTAAGTTAAGTTAATATTTTTCAAACGAAACCGTAGTTTACAAAATAAAGACATTTCATTTCATACAAAAACCAGGCTGGTTTTACTACCCGAGCTATTAAATGTTTCATCCCTTTGCCAGTAAATACAACAAAGAAGAACTATGTTGTGTTAACATGCGTAACATAAAAAAAACAAGCACATATCTGATTTCACGCTTTATAAAAGCGAATGGTGAAAGGCACGTATTCAGAACACAAGCTAAAACTTGCAAATCCAGGATGCATTATGAAATTCCCGACAATACCCGCACAATATGGGATTCGTGTATCGAGGTTCACTCGAATGGGACCAGAATAACTTATGTGGACGTGGATTTATTGCGTATCTCTTTAGTAAAACTTTTAGAGATAGGAACACGATTAGAATACACTTTTGTATTTTTTTAGTGGGAAAATTCTGCCTTTTCAGGTCCACTTAAACATACTCATTTGATAGCGGTAGTAATACTTGTTTATTACCTGATTTTCTTTCAGAATACAATTGTTATCATTTTTTTCTTAGTATCTAGATCATTTTATTTTTTTTATCTTTTATCATCCGATTGAAGTAGCAAACGAGCATGCGGTTCACCTGATGGTAAGTGATTACTGCCGCCCATGGACATCTGTAAGTAACTTCATATAGATCAGGGAGATCTATCTGTAGTCAACTACAGATGCGTTGCTACTCCCGAGGACTGAGATGTTCTCCACATATATGTATAAGTGAGCCAGCGACCACACCCTTCCAACGAAACGCAAGAATTGCTTCACTCTAGAAATAGGTGTGGCGGTGGTACATCCATAGAAGACAAAGCAGCTTGGAACTGATTAATAATATATATTTCAATGGTAAATTGATTGTTTAAGTGTAGCGTATCTTGCCAAATAAGCCTCATGTTTAGTCCTATTTAAGGCAAGATACTGGAGCTATCTTTTACTGCTATGTAAAAACAAATAATAAAAAAAGTAAAATAAAGATATTATACAAACAAAAAAGAAAAATCCGCTGAGTTTCTTGCCGGATCTTCTCAGTTCAGGTCGCGTTCCGATCCGGCGGTAGTGTAAGAAAATATTGTAACTGACAATTTGTAAGTGCCCCCGTAGGCCTGTGTAAAATAAAGACATTTCATTTCATTTCATTACATCCCCGGTCGAGCTACACTGGCAAAGTTATTGATGTGAAACATCGATAGCCGTGGGTTAACTTGATCGTTGTCGAGGCGATCTGTTATACACTGTCGGAACTATTAAGTATCGAACAAAATCAAACAGGCTGCGGTGTTAGTTCGAATTAGTGCGGAGTACTGTTCGTAGATGGCGTTATTACTATTATGCTTTATATTTAGTTCCTGTCATTATCTTGTCTTTAATGCATATTACTTGCACGAACACGATGTTTCACATCTGCCAGACGTCCCGTGACCCGCTGCGCATCAAACCGGCATGGTGACTGCTCCATGCAGATCTGCTAGCACTAACGGTCTAAATAAAGAACCGGCTCACTTTTATATGAGGCGACCATCTCAGTCCTCGGGAGTAGCAACGCATCTGTGATAGACTTCATAAAAAACCACTGTTCTATGGAGTTGCTTACAAATGTCCATGAGCGGCTGTAATCTCTTACCATGAGTTGGGCTGCTTGCTCGTTTGCTACTTCATATTTATAAAAAAAACCTCTTCATTGTAATCAATCAAAACTAACGCAATTTTCTTAAGAACGCAACGATTTTAATCTTTGTTAAAAGCATTACATTAGCAAGCAGACACCGTGTTACTGAGTGCTATTTCATCCTTACCTCGTGAATAATTAACACTGAATTATTAATGCTGAAATAATTCAAGGAACACGACGAATATAGCAATATTAATAACATTTCCGTTGTAAATGTTTGTCTCGTTGTTAAACAAAGTGGTTGTTTACCATAATCTGTCCTTAGCGAAGTATCTTGTTGTCATTCAAAATCCTAAAACATTACAACTTTGGTTTAAGGGTTTAATTAACGATTTCTATGGAACTTTTTTATACTTCTTTTGTACTTCGCTTTGCTTTCATATGAGGTGACCTTCTTAGGCCCCGGAAGTAGCAACGTTGTAATCAAACTCATTCAAGTTTCATAATCAAGTCTTTTTGTTCATAATAAGATATCTAAATTAACCATTTATATGATTTTTTATCGCGTCCAAAATAGTCAAGCAAAAGTCTTATATTATAAAAAATTCCTATAAATAGTCAATAAAATAAATTTTTAGAATTGTCTTTTATCAGCTTGTGTTTGATAACAAAATTGTTGTGACAATAAAAATTCGTACTTTCCCTCCCTATTACGATTTTCCGGCGCCATTTTATAAATTATAGCCAATGTCACTTTGCAAACTCAAACGATTTAATTGACATGTCATACGTCACAATCCGTTAAACCATTTGGGTTGTAGCCCGTGTCAAGGAAAAGGACATACATTCATAAAAAACACACGCTCGATTAACATTACCCTCCTCCTGACGCAGTCAGATAATGATGAAGAACTTTGAAAGATCGTAGATTGCCTTTAGGGAATAAACCCTTCCCACTGACAGACTCAGGCCCAGCAGTGGGATTAAAGTAGGTTGGAATCGACGGAACTTATAAGGTTAGTGGATACACTTTTGATTCAATAACTTGATAAATTGCGTTTCTAACCTGACGGAGTATATCATGAACTTAATTTAAACTTCAGGTAAAGTACTGTCCAATGGGACATCTATCGGTTGCATAACTTTATTTCACGTTTGTACTCGTATGCCATGTTTTGATTAAATGAAACTTGATAGTAATATATGCTGTTTACCTGAAGGTGAATGGTACCGGAATCAAATCTAGATCTTCTCTATACTAATATTATAAAGACGAAAGCTTGAGGATGTATGTATGTTTGTTATTTCACGCAAAAACTACATAGATTAAGGTTAAATGTACTTTATAGCCTGGATTATTACATATACTTTTTACCATGTAAAATTTGAATCAAGCGATCACAGTCGCGGAAAATTTAGCAATGTTATATTGCTATAAAAGTTGAAGTGTCTTTGTTATTATCCTTGCCATATAACACCCAAACAAGAAAACAGTATTTGTACTGGCTTTTATGCGGCATAAATAGATGTAAAATGGGGGCATAATTATATGATTTTCGTTAAAAGTTAATGCAAGAATACAAAATTAAGTAATTAAATTATTTATTTACAAACATATATAAATCGAAGATGGTGAACGTTTTCAATAACCATTAAACGAAAACATACCACTTCTTGTCACTAAGAAGTTAAAATAAACCTCTATATAAGAATATATATTTTTAAAGATTTTTATTGAAAAAGCACGTTACAAAAATTCATACAAATAATATGCATAAATAATGAAAATAACGCCATCTACCCAAAATGGTACCCCACACTAAGTCGAAGTAACACTGCAGTCCGCTTAGTTTTGTTCGATATTTAATAGTTCCAACCATGTATAACAGATGGTGCACAAATAAATACTTGCAAGCCACTTGCCACTCTAACTACGAGTTTTACCAGCGCCAATAGATGTTTCATATAAACAGAAACCTTCCACAAGCTTCAAACGTGAAGACAGTACTTAACACTTCTTAAGCTATAACAGGTGTATCAGTGTCTCCGCTTTAATTATCGTAACGTAATTAGAAACTTAAAACACTCTGTTACTTGAAGTGAGATCAATTCGCAAAACCAATAAGCAATCGCACGCGTATCCTCTCACTCGTTACAATTTAACCAAATCCAATTGATTCAATGAATCAAACCTCGCCAAAGCATTATCCTCTGACAGAACAATCGAATCGGGTTTAAGTGTTTACATACAATCTCGTAATGTGTGAACACCTTTGTATAGATTAACTTTTGTATATATACTTGTGCTCTACAATGTTTACAAGTATCACAAGTGGATTTTTGTATATCCCGTTGTATGCAAAATCGCAAGCGATTTTTCATCTATAATCTAGTTTTTTATTTGATTTAGTGCGTTAATCTGAGGAACTACTGGTATAATAAATAATTTCATATTGGATAGTCCATTTATTGAGAAAGGCTATAGGCTATAATATAGCCTATAGCCTTTCTATCCCCTATAGAGAATATCTATCCCCACTGGGAAACACAGTGTAAATAGGATAACTTGGGAATCAATGTATTAAAAATAAAAAAATAGTATTGTTTGTATTTATATTTCCAAATATAATTAACAGCCAATGAACAAAAGTAAAATAAACGGAGGCCTTATATTTAATCCATCCTTTCGAGGTCCACGGCTGGACATAGGCCTACCCTAAATGACGTCACTCCAACCGGCCATGTGCCTTCTGAATCCAAAGGTTGGTTGCTGTCGAGTAAGGCAGCCGGTAATAATGACTTTAAAATAATTCGATACTATTTAACGATAGTTGCACTTATTCACCAAACAGCGTTGGAGAAGCATGGTGAAATTGGCGATTAGCTGAGTTATCTTGAGCTAAGTAGAGAACATATACTTCAAATTATCCGTTTCGTAACTGTAACATCACAAATCACATAATAGCATTTAAGTTGTTACGCACTAATCAGTATTATGTAATTTGATAAGATAATCCATCAATTAACCGTTCATAGTAAACTGTGCCTCACTTATACGAAACCGTATAAGAATATTTATAATTTGTCTCAAATAAATTAACAATTATAGGAATTGTAACATAGACTCTTTAAAGACGCTTTCTACAATCACAGCCTCACACTAGGATTTTCTCCTGAGTCGTTGGTACCATGAATACACAAAGACGAATACACAAACACCCAGATCCAGAACAATGTCTAAACCCATCATTCAGATGTCTGTCTGGCCGGGGTTTGAAAACAGAACTCACTGCGCGTTAGACCGGTACGGTGACCGCTCCGCCACGCGGGTTGTCAAACATAACATATATTATACATGCGACTTTGATTAATTTAGTGACGTTTTTAATGGTAATGAGTATTCCATGTGTTATTACAAGTCATAAGTCAGCAGTGTGCACAATTTTAGCAAAACCGGACTGGCAGTTTTTGCATGCAGGAGTAATACGACGAGTAAGAAGTAAGATAAGAAGACAAAAGTGAGATAAGAAAAGTAAGACGTAAGCTTATTACGCACTATCTACAAGGTGGTGTAGGAGGATAATACTCCTGAGGTCTATGTTTACGTTTACGTAATTTTGCGATGACAGGCAAAACGTAAAGAACGGTTGATTTGCTGAAAAAAAGTAATAAACTCTTGTAAGAAAGTGGGAGGCTGAAATAGGTGTAGGCGTGGTGCTTCAAGTGTCTTACCACAAAACGTAAAACCAAAAATAAAAAAATAATAAAAAATAGTGTATTAAATCTGAATTGTTTCGACAATAATACATTTGTAACAAATTTTATGCGAGTTTCGTCAGAGGACAAACGCGTTAATTGGCAAAGTTTGATTCATCGGTTGATTCAATTGGATTCGGTTCCGTTTCGAATCGTGTATTGAGTGGGAAGTGGATTGGTCTTTACTTGTTTATTGGTTTTGTTGTGTCTCAGTTTAGCTGAATTGATCCTTTGAATAATGTGATCTGGGTACGTGTTTACAAAACTGTATATTTGGGCAAGTAGGTACTGTAGGTACTGTAGGTAAGTGTCATATACATATATCTAAGTATTGTATTAAATAAAGTGAAATAATATATAATTATTTGTAATATATCTGTAACGGTCGATGACGGGAGACGACACGTGATGTCATTCGGTAATTATTTACAGACGACGGACGGTATCAGTCGAAGTCGCTGAAGGTTGTAGAACCCTTTGTGGTTCCATTCCGGAAGTACTACCGCCATACCTATTTCTGCCAAATAGCAGCAGTGTTATGTATTGTTGTATTCTGGTCTGAAGGGTGTGTGGTAAGGGAGATATACTTGTCCCGGGCGTTCCAACTTAGTCCTCAGGAGTAACAACGCATCTATTGCCAATCTCATGTAAGACTCCACCTATTTCTAGCGCGATGCATTTTTTTGCGTTTCGATGGAAGGATGTGGTTGCCGGCACACTTTTATATGAGGCGACCATCAAAGTCCTCGGGAGTAGCAACGCATCTGTGATTGACTTCGGATAGAACCCATGTTCTATTTGAAGTTGCTTACAGGTGTCCATGAGCGGCAGTGACGACTTACCATCAGGTGGACTGCATGCCCGTTTGCTACTTCAATCAGATAAAAAAAAATGACTTATCTTATCTAGGGTTGATTCGAACTGTGCAGAAGGAGCAAATTACCATCATCCCTGTAGTCCCGGGATCAGAATAGGGCTACGGTATCCCCTGCCTGTTGTATGAGGCAACTAAAAGGGGCTTCCGGGGTTGCGGGCGGCAATAGTGGGAGCTTGAAACGTCTAGCCAGGGAAGGACAGCAGTAGTGTGGTTGCATACCGCCGTGAACACCAAACGGTGCGGCGGGCCCAGCCGCTTACCTGGGTGGTTACCTCGATATCAAAAAAAGAGGCAACTTACCATTAAGTGGAGTGCATGCTCATTTGCTACTTCAATTTTATAAAAACAAGTCATTCGGTCTTCGGTTGCTTCCAATATCCAGTGACCAGTCCATCGTCAGTCGGCCGCCGCTTGCTAAGGAAAGGCGGCGACAATCAACGAATGGTCGTCAGCTCACGTCAAGCGCTGATAGTCAACGATAGTTGCTGAACAATAGCTCATGTATTAGCTACCTAAGCTGCATGAATTTAAGCTTTGAATTTGTAGCTCATTCTGTATAATACAAGCATCAAGATACCACTCTTCATAAAATACGTACAAATAACTGTAAATTCGACAATCGAACCATCAAATCCGCTCCAACTGTAATTACATCGAAACAATTCGCGTTAAATCCGAAAAGTTTTCGGGAAAGGCTTACGACTGGTACAAATGTAGCTCTTTCGAAGTAGATTTGTCTCGAATGAGCATTTAGGAGGGCCTTGGATAATGTCTGGGTGTGCGTTCATTTGTTTTTATTAGAACTTTGTTTCGGACACCTTGCCTTATTGGTTTTGATTGACCACTTACGAACAGAAACGTAATATTTTTTGTCAATGATACTAGAAATACAAGAATAGAACAAAGCCTACAATAATTTGAAACAGAAGTTATTTTTTATATAACACTGAAGTATCAAACGAGCATTTAGTCCACCTGGCGATATGTATTCATTACCAGACATGGGTTTCACTAAGCAACTTCATGTAGAACAGGGGTTATATTAGAAGTCAATCACGAGATGAGGTGCCTCTCCCGAGGGCTCGCCTAATGCAAAAGCTGACAATCTCACCATTCCACTGAAACGTCACCGTCGCCTATGGACATTTGCAACACCAGGGGCGTCGCCAATGCATCGCCGGCTTTGAAGGAGAACTCTTTTC
>DWNE01007730.1:0-12031 GCA_018249875.1 Cecropterus toxeus | reverse complement strand
GTAATCCACTATACTGTTAGAAGGTTCGCACATTCACACAGAATCACAACCTTCATGAATTACAATTCTCGATCTAAAATATGAATGTGTGAACAAGTAATAAGCAAATAACTAATACTGTTTACAGTATTAGTTATTTGCTTACAGTTATACTGTTTACAGTATTAGTTATTAGTAAAACGCGTTAAATTCAATAAATCGTTTTTAAGCAGTCGGTTTTTTTTGTTTTAATTTATTAAAACAAAAAAATCCTACTGCTTAAAAACGATTTATTGAATTTAACGCGTTTTGTGATTTAGTCAGAATAGTGATATGGTTTATATACGATATTATGATACGATTATGATACGCATATTGGTATGATAATGAAAAAATCGTCTCTCTGTCAGGCGACGTTTTTAAAAATTATATTTATGTAGCATATGCCACTCTGCAAACTGAGATGATTCCGATAATATGTTATATGTCACAAACCGCAAATCAAGCAAAGCGAAAATCCAATTCTGAATCGATATGAAATCAGGCGTCATAAATATGCGGATATGGAAAATTTACTTGTTATAAAACTCATCTGCAATCCTGACACTATTAACATAAATACATTTGTTTCATTTACTTCAGTACTTAATACTTTTCAGTAAATTGCATTGTTTTACACATCTTTAATATAGATTTTAGTTTACAAAATTTTGTTTAAAGGTATATTCTATATTATAATCATGACGGTTTTTCATAATAACTTAAACGTACACACACTGTGTGTTAAGCCGGTAATCAGCATCATTGTGTCCCCAGCCTTAAAATAAGCTACTCCGTGAAGCCGGAGGATAATTCATCCTGCCTTACTCTGATTAAAGCTCCGCAGTTTTCTCGTTTCTTCCTGATTGTCCTAATAATAAAGTTTGTCAATTCCACAGGTATCTTAATAAATAGTTATTTCTGCCAGTATAAAGAGAATTTCTTTGAAAGTGACCCAAGTTTGTTTTAGTTATTAGTACTATGATGCATTGTTTTGCTTTATCCATTTTTACAGACTTCTATACATATCAATTGTCTTGTTGGTTCGTTAGTATGTGATTGTTAAATCTCCAATTTAATTTCATATTAGTTTACCTCAACTGATTGGTCCAGAATTTAAGCATACATATACAGTTTGGTTTGGAACACAATACATGATAAGCTTAATAACAGAATTATATATCTAATACGGAAGACGACGGAATGCATGAATATAGGCTTCAAATAAAAAGGTTTATTTTTAGAAGAATATGAAAAACGAAGATCCTAAAACTTTTTTTTATTACAATATAAATTTATTATTGAATTAATAATAGGATATCAGTCGCTATATTAATATAAAGGCGATTTTTTAATTCAGTTAACACTATTCATGGAATTTATTTAAATGATCGTAATAAGTAAGACATGGTGATAAATGATGTTAATTATTGTAAAAACAACGGTCATTATTACAGTCTATCACCATAAACACAAAACCCGTTGGCTGCGCCTTAAGTGAGAGTGAGGCTTAAAAAAATCAAATGTACATGATATTATGTAAATGATGTGTAAATAAGGATTATGACATTGTTAATTTAATTAAAATCTAACATGAAACGTGTAATTTAACAACCTTCTACTTTTTTTGTAGGCGAAACCAAATTAATTTTCAGACACAGTGGGGAATCTATCGTCATATCTTATGTTACTTTTTCTATTTGTATTCATGTCACTCTCGTCACAACTCTCTTATACTTAAAGTGCGGTCAACGACTCACACGCGAACATAGCAAAAACAGACGTGGGATCTAGATTTACGAAAATAATACAATAGACGGCAAAATAGAATGTTTATAAATAACAAAAATTATGAGCCGATTTTATATTAAAATAATAACAATATTAACGAGTCTATTACCCGTTACTATAGTTATTTAAACGTACATTGGTGACTTTTGGTACGTAACTTTTAGATCGTATAATTTGAATGCATCAGTGTCGATTATATGAGTATGTTTTATACTATCGTGATATTTCAGATATTTGCTCAGATATTTCAATTGCAGAGTCAGTGTCCATTAATTGGCCATATTTTATACAAATAGGGAAAACCATTTACATTCAGTGATTTCGTTATACAGGAGCATGCTAACCTGTGTATCAAGAAAATGCAGTGGATGTGACGATAGTGGTGAAGTGGGAGACTGTGTCCGGGCGAGGCTGTGCGTGCTGGTGTTCTTACTTTCAGGCCTCGCCACTGCGGCGTACTGCGGCGGCTCCGGCGTGCACTCTGGGGCTGATGGGATACAAACGTTTGTTGTGAAATTAAAAAACCGAGCAAATGCGAGTTGAACTCGCGCACGAATGGTTCAATACCATTATTGTTATGTTGTATACAGTGGCGTAGGGTTGGTTTACCCCGCCCGGGGCGGAAGTTAAACTTGCCACCCCCTTCTAGTCTACAAAAAAAACGATAATATCTAAATTGACGACCAAAAGAAAAACGATAAATCTAACTCGACGAATAAAACGACAATATCCAACTGGACGGCTAAAAGAAAAAAACTACAATATCTAACTTGACAACCTAAAAAAAAAACAAAGTTACCAAATATTTTTTGCCGCCCCTCAAAATGTGCCGCCCGTCGCGGGCCGCCCCCAACGCTACGCTACTTGTTGTATAGGAGCCGTAATTTTATTGTTTGTGTAAGTAAATATTCTGTAAATAATTCAAGCTTCTGTTGCCGTTATAATATCGAGCAAAAATCATGTTGTATGGAAATCTCCCTTATATATTTATTTTATTTATAGCTTTTAGTATTTGTTGTTAAAGAGGCAACATGACTGACTAGCCATCACGGTATATGAGACACGTTCTGGTGACAGACACACAAACGGACAGATGTACAGACTAACAGCGGAGTTTAAGTAATACAGTCATGTTTTTATCCTTTGGTTACAGAAACCGAATAACATTATGTTCCATTGCTGAGCACGAACCTCCGATACCTACGAAAAGCCTAAAGTATCCTCCTCAACAAATACAGAATTCAGTTGCCCGAGTTAAAAGTTTTCAAACCAATTATGACGTCGACAAGGTTTCACAGCTTTGTTATCGAATGGTATCAGAAATATTGGATAGTGTGGTATGGGCCTCTTACTTGAATCTACTCTAACGCCTACAGAGATAGATGTCAATAGGCTTTATCGAAAGGACAGTGGAAACTGGAGCATTTATAAATCCTTACATATCAATAATACAAATGAAACTTCTGCGTTTATAGTATATGAAAAATCAGAGGATTGATATTATGTAATAATAGACGTTTTTATATTTTTAAAATTCTTTTCTAACTATTAATTTGTGCGTTTGAAATCGTATTAAACCAAAACAACTGAATTTGATGTAAATATTTCCATTGTAGTTACGGATGGTAGCATTTATTCTTTACTAGCAGTGCCCCGCGGTTCCGCTCGTTATTACGTAACAAACAAACATAGCGTCATGTTATGCAGCATATAGCCTTTCTCAATAAATGTGCTAGTCAGCACTTAAATGTTTTTTTCAATTCGAGCTAGTAGTTTCTGAGATAAGCGCGTTCAACCAAACAAACTTTTCAGCTATATAATAATATATAAAAAATATAGGTCCTAAAAATAAAGGTCTTTCTGTCATATTACATTTGAAATCTTAAAAAGAAAAAAAGTTTTTCTATAGCATCTTCTTATTGTAAGGAGAGATCCATACACAGCGTGTTCCGCAGGGGCATTATAAGCAAACTTTTATGTAGGTATTACTCGTAATGTACTTTTTTTTTGTATTTGAGCTAAACATCCATATTCGCCTTATGTAATCACAACATCAAACAAGTTACCGCCTCGAGCTACCTCCATATCGTAGCAGCTGGTTATAATTTGAACGGTATTTTAGCAGAATTTATTGAAAGCAAATATTAATCAAGCGTATGTTATACTAATACAAAGTTATTCGATGAAATTCTGTATATTTTAATTTAAGCAAACAAAGGGTAACCTAAGAGTGCTCATATTTTTGAACTTAATTACTTTAATTTATTAACACACAATTTTATTGTATACTTCTTATCTTAATACGCTTTGATCGTCGAGGAACTTCAAAATAATTGCAGATAAAACTTAAGTAAAGATGTTAAGAAGTAGAAATGGCATAAACTAAGTCTCTGGCTTGTGAGCATTTTTATACTGCTACGCAACAAACAGTATATACCAATGAATGGAATATGGAATGGTAATAAGTAATGCTTAAAGTGAGCATGAGTGGAGTAGTCCTGGGCAAATTTCAGTTCAAATTAAAGACCCTAATCCATAGTAGCTTGTACATTCGTCTATCTATCAGACTGCATCGCTGTTAGTTTAACGCCGCCGCAATTTTGCCATGAAAAATGGAATTTAAGGTGGGTAGAGCCAGTGTAGTTCGACTTGTAGTATATTATGTTCACATGAAAAAGTGATGAATGCTAAAACGTGTAAACGTGTTATCAAATTCCGTTTACCGAAAACGATACCTAATTACTTATTAAGGTGAATACGAGACATTATAATCCCATTATATATACATACACACACATGTATACACACATAGCTACCATTACAGAACCACTACGCACAAAATAAAATCATGAAATCATAAAGTTTTATAATAATAACGATGTTACAAATAGAGTTTAACTTTATATTCTCGAAAAATGGCTATGAAAGCAACGTATAGTTAATTAAATTTACCTTTGCTTGGAGGGATCAGATCTGGATTACAATCATCCGGCGACGTCCGCTTTTGAAGTGACTTCTGAACCTTTGCTGACTGCGTCGCAACTGGAAATTTCAATTAATTTAGTTGGAAGTTAATTAACAATATACAATTAAATTTCGTGTTCTTCGGATGTTAGTGTTTAAAAGTATTTTTTAAGATTCTTATTTATACTTATCATTGATTTAGTTGTTGAAAGCCCTAGGCATGCTTCGTACTTATTTTCCATGAAAATTAGAAAAAATGTCCTATCATATTCACCTTCGTAATCCCTTGATCGACGTCGTAGTCTTGTTACGACGAAAGCTAGGCAAAGGATGATTGTTATGGTTACCGCTGCGCCCAGTATACCACCAACTGCCCAATTCATTTCCCACGCTTCCTGTACTTCTGTGTTAACAAATAGTATTGCATTACATTACAAAATATCTATACATATTCGAAAATACAGTAAAAGCTTAGAATATTAGTCTTTTCACATCTCAAATCGTATAATTTCTCGATGTTGATCTTACATACATATAAGTTTTGAACAGAGACTGTGGAAGTACAGCCGCTCCACAGACATGATCACCTCGCCTGGTACAAGGGAGATGATCTCCAGGCTACAGACGCGAGAAACGCTACCAAATAGGTTTTACTTTTTAATGCCAAAACCTATATTTTATATTAAGCAGGTGCTTGCATACGATTGTATATAGCATCTACGCTACGTAAACGGCCATCAAGTTGTTAAGTCGGAAAAATGCTGATTTAAAGGAACTCTACAATCTAAAACACATCTTGTCTCGTTTGTATGATATTATCAATATAATTTGAATAAGACATAACATTTTAAAGATATTAATAAATTTAAAAAGTAAGTAAGTTCTGTAACTTCTCAAAAGACTTAGACGTAATACTGCATTGGTGTCTTCCAGAGCCAACAGCAGATTTTTCGTATAAAATATGTATCGATTTACTAAAAGCCCACACACATGTCGATTTTATTATGTTGAGTTTTATACATGATATAAAGTGAATTATTAAGATTAGATACTTCAACGCAACGTGATATGCTGCGATTGTTTGAAAACATTTGATTGATTTGAAACAACTGTTAAGCTGCAAGCAGCAGAGCTTACTAATCCCAGTGAAGACTGACGTATAACTAAACGACGTTTCATAGAAGTGCATCCTATTATTGAGCAGATGTTGCTTTAGTGTAGATTTACTCTATTAATCAATAAGTTCATTGCGCAATCATGGAAATAATATAGTAAGGATTTTATAATAATAATAATAAAAATGATTTATTTGATGAAGTTCTCTTAAGGTGGATTAGTGTACAAATTGAGAAGTGTTAACATCTTACTTTTTGTACGAAACCTGAGATACATACATGATTCGCCATTTAAAACATTATTCTGGCGGCAATAGATAAAAAAACGTGTGAATCGATGAAGTACTTGTGAGTTTGGTTAATTTTTAAATACGAAATCGTCTGAGTTAAAGCATTGCGTTTCCCAGATTTCGTTGACCCAAGTTTTATTGCCTTTGGTAAAATTTGGAATAATGATAATCTCAGATCTTTTGGAACTATTAATATTATATACCGTTAAGACTTGATAATTTGCAGGTACTCGTTTACGGTTATATACACGATACAAGACTAAAAATAATAAAAAAAATATTACCTGTTCTAGGAGACTGCTTCGAAGCCGTTTTCACAACAAACTTTACATTCTCGGAGCGCCCTCTAGCGTTCGCAGCATACACCACAAGCCGCAGCCGTCTTTTGGCACCCAACCGTCTTAAATTCCAAACAGCTATTCCATTGCTAGAATTTACAACTAATCCTTCGTTCGCCCACACCTCCGCTAAGAACACGTTCTGAAGACCGCCATCGTAACCTACAAAAGAGCACGACATCTATACCAATCAAATCTTTGAAACGATACTGATAACTAAATTTGAGTTGGAGTGGTAAGTGGGAGGGTGTTACAAAAATACGTGTGCGTTCGAGGCATCTGCGTCGTGTGATATAGTTATTGTAATATACACATAATAATATGAACTCAGGTGTTTTTTTAAAGTATGAAGTAACAAACGAGCATACCGCCCATGGACATCTATAAGCAATTTTACACAGAACGGGGGCTCTATCTAAAGTCAATTACAGATGCGTTGATACTCCCGAGGACTAAGATGGCC
Organism: Cecropterus toxeus; assembly: GCA_018249875.1. Taxonomy (NCBI): domain Eukaryota; kingdom Metazoa; phylum Arthropoda; class Insecta; order Lepidoptera; family Hesperiidae; genus Cecropterus; species Cecropterus toxeus. Next base: position 5,052 of record DWNE01007730.1, on the reverse strand, counting down.
GCCTCATATAAAAGTGAGCCGGCAATCACACCCTTCCACCGATACGAAGAAAATGCTTCACGCTAGAAATAGGTTTGGCAGAAGTACCTCCCCAGTCGGACTACACTGGTCCTACTACCTTTAAAAACATAATATATGTATATACAAACCTTTTTTAGATACAAAGATGTTTGTCGTGCAATAGATAAGTTATGTTTTAGAGTAACTGCAAGATTTAAATAGTAAAAATATGAAAAAATCGACTAAGGGCAAATCGGAATGGTTCCGTATCACTAACTGCAAAAGAAATTAAAAAATCGCGTTTGTTATATGAGAGCCCCCTTTAAATATTTTTTTCATTCATTTTAGTGTTTCTTGTTATAGCAGCATCAGAAATACATCACCTCTGAAAAATAACTGTCTAGTAATCACTGTTCATAAGATATAGCCTGATGACAGACAGACAGCGGAGTCCTAGTAACGGTGTTCAGTTTTTACTCCTTGATTACGCATATAAATAACCCTAAATATATTAAATAAAGATGTTTATAAGCAAGTGGGAATCGAATTCAACTACTGAAGGTTTCGTTTCACACACTATGTTGATAATTAGTCAATGTAGTTATGTGAAACGAAACCCTGAGTTAACAGCTATTAACTCAATTCTGATACGATGTCAAAGATGCCAAATCACTGAACCTCTTTAAGAAAAAAACTTGCTAACAATAGGTATTTGCTGACTACATATTGCTAATTACAACAAAAGCGCTACTTCATTATATGTTACACCACCACCTAATTTGCATGTGTGACCTCCTCCTCCTTCTGACCCAGTCGGGTAAAAAATGTTGTTCGCAAACAAATTATTTCTTTTTGAGGAGTAAAGATGTTTTTAACCGAATGATTTTTGTTATAAAATATAATTAACTGTTTTAAATGACTTTCCCCGTATAACATAACATTAAAAGTGCATTTCGCAGACAGGTCACACTGAATAGAAAATTTTGGTGTAAAATATTCAAAAAACAAAATAGTCTACAGTAATACGCTGTATGTACGCTGTACGCTGTGCTAATTCGTTTTTTTAACCGACATCCCAAAGGAAGAGAGGTTATCTATTCGTCACGTATATATATATTTTTTGTTTTTGTTTTTTTTTTAATGTTCGGGCATAACTCCCCGATGCCGCTACAGACCGTAACGATTCGACCGTCATTGTATGCGGTTAGTTTCATCACAGGGTTCCTATTTCATGGAAATCGATAAATTTTCGGCAGTTTTCCCGGCAAATTGGAAAAACACGATTTGAATAACTCGGGTGGTCCTGGACCGATTTCAATTTTTTTCTTTCAATTGGTGGGAATTTTCATTACGGAACTTTCTTCCTTGGACATGGTGTGATCCGACGGTAAACTCTTCAAGTTATGGGGTGGAAATCAACACCACCCCCCCGGTTTTTTAGATTATTCGGGATAACTCAGGTTTTACAAACTTGATTCTCATGAAACGTGGAACGAACATTAGGTAAATAAAATGAAATATTATTATGGAAAATTTGACCTTCAACTCCTCAACCCTGATAATGCTATCCTGCTACTGCTATCCTAAACCATGGAAGTTAGCCACATGGTGTTTACAAATATGTAATAAAGTTACCAAGTAAAAATATACAGTGACAATTTTGACCTTCAACTCCTCAACCCTCATAATGCAGGGGTGCTTAAAGTCCAAACCATAGTAGCTAGCTATTTGGTGCTTACAGATATGTAATAAGGTTACCAAGCAAAAATGTATGATGAAAATTTTGACCTTCAACTCCTCAACACTGATGATGCAGGAGACTTAAAGCCCAAACCCGAAAAGATAGCCGTTCGGTGGTTACGAACAACATGTCCATAAGTACCAAATGGCTATCTTTTCGTATAATAAATGTTAGCCGTTTGGCTAAATCATAGCAGCTAACCATTTGTTGCCATAGATGTGTAATTTGGTTATTCAGGCATTTGGCATGGGTAGGCATGGGTTAGTTGAGGCTGCGAGCGTGTGCGGCTAGTTCATATAAATTCAGAACTAACCTTTATTTACCCTAATACAATTTATAAAAGTGTTACGGCCTAGGCGTAGGTTTTGGTTAAATTTTACATATTGGAGGTTAAATCACAGTGTGTGTGTTTGATGTTATGTTTTCGACACATCACTAAAAAGGCTAAAAAACATTTTTAACAAAAAAACGATTTCCGTGCCACAAAAAGTAAAAAATAGTTTAAATATATATTGGTTTAGTACATAAACAGAACATAGTACATAGTTCTGAAGTTGGCGCTCATATACTCATAGAACATAGTTTCGTCGATATGTTTTAGCGAAGTGTATTGAGCGCCGACTTCAGGACTATGTAATATGTACTGTTTATGTACTAATCCAATATATATATTTAAATTATTTTTAACTTTTTTGTGGCATGAAAGTCGGTTTTTTTTTTATTTTTTTTGTTGTCATTTTGGATCATGTCACAAAGCCAGAATTCAACCGAGTGCGATTCGGACTCGTGCACGAAGGGTTCCGTGGTTAAAGAGTGAAGGGAAAAGCGGGGTGCGTAGTAGATTTGTGTAAACAGGAACGCATACTATTCGGCTCGTTATTTCCCTGTAATCATTCTGATAATTTCGACCGACAGTAACCTCTGTATAAATGATAACGTTGTAATAATGCAACATGAAGTATGCAAAATTTTTTGCCTTCCTTCTCCTTTACTATTAAGTAAGACATTAGAAAACCACGAATAGTTCATTTTCGTTTTGATAAAATAAATAATATAAACCCGGTGATAGAACCAGTATAGTTTGACCGGGGAGGTACCACCGCCACACCTATTTCTAGCGTGAATCAGTTCTTGCTTTTCTGTAAGAAGTTGAAGGTGACTGCCGTCCATGGAGATGTTACAGAGGCGACAGTCGCCAATTACCATTACGTGGGCTGCATGTTCGTTTGCTACTTCCGTCTGATAAAAAAAATGTGTGTGTCAGCTCCGACGCACTACTGGAGTTTACTTCTTAAGTACGATTGTTTAAACAGGCGCAATAACATTAAATTAAGATTTTATAACATTTATATAAACAAGCTCAATAACATATAGATATAGTCGCTTTGCAGCATACTCTATACACGTTTTAATACACTCACAACCAGTGCAGCCAGATCGTGCGCAGAGCGTACCCCCACTATAAGTTGTTTTGTCATCAGTAAGAGTGAAAGAAAGCATTATAAAGTATAGGCATTATAAGTAAAGGTACACACTACCCACTATCTAGCTGCACTGCTCACACCAAATTAGAAAGTTGCGCAAGGTAGGTTGCGCACCAAACACATAACGAAGCCATTCGTTCAGTAGATTTTACTCCTCATATTTTCTCATACCGGGCGCCTTATATCAAAAAACCGATTCTTAGGGAGTAAACTCCAAAAGTAGATATAATGCGAAAAGTTACTTAGACTTACCTGGTAAACATGTCAAGTCAAGCGCATCATCAGTCAAATTATATACGGTGCAGTTGGTCGGTGGATCGGGTCGATTCGCGGGTAGCAGCGTGTACACGCACGGTGCAACTTGTCGTCCCGCCAAGTTGGTCGCTCGGCATGACAATGTGCCATAGTCGCCGTCGGATACCGGAGTGTATGTTAGCACTGATTTGCCTTCTTTAGCTTCTATTACAAAACGATCCTGTTAAAAATTAAACTTTTAATAACATACATATTTTATTGGTTTTTGTAGCAAAACATTTTTGAGTTAAATTATTTTGTTGGATACTGAATATTTAGTAATGCTTTATGGTTCATATTAACACAAACGCTTTCTGCACTCATAGACCAACACTAGGATTTTCTCATGTGTAGTGGGTGCTATGGACACACAAAGACGAATATACAAACACCCAGACTCAGAACAGAAATCTAAACTCATCATTCGTATTTCTGTCTGACCGGGAATTGAACCCGGGACCCATTTCGCGTCTCACCGGTACGGTGACCGCTGCGCCACTCGGGTCGTCAATATCGCCTAGACCATACGAGAGTAACTTAAAGATTAGGCCTACAACTAATAAAATTGTCAACATCTGGGGGCACGGCAATACCCCCGCCAAGTCGAGCAAAAAAGCGGCACGTCCGTACCATCCTTTTCTTGAAGCAATTCAGGCCGTTTTTGACCCCTATAACGACGTTATGGATAATTCAAGAAGCCTCAATCTTAAGTTACTCTGTAGGCATTGTGTAAACACGGTATACTCAAAATTTAATTCAATTTGAACCAGTAGTTTAAGAATTATAAGTTGTCAAACTTTCTTAATTTTGTCACTCACTGACTGACTAACCGATCATCATAAGTCCAAGGCACTTCTAGCAGATATAAAACCTTCAAATTTAGAATATAGTTAGACTTTAATGTCTAAACCAAGGAAAAAATCAAATATTTCATAATTTCTATCCAGTTTTCTAGATTCACCAACAACGTGAATAACTTTGTAATTATAAAAGCGAAAGAATGCTCACACACTCACATATTGACTAAACATCGCAGAGCCTAAACTACTGAAGGTAGAAACATGAAATTTTAACATGAGATTCTTCTTATGACGTAAACGTCAGCTAAGAACGATTTTTTTGAAACTCCACCCCTAAAAGGGTTAAAGAAGGGTTGCGAGTTTGTATGGAAGTCCGTCAATTTTGATTCAATTTCAATGAAACTTAGTATTTGGCTTTGCCATTTGATATAATGAAATACTATTATTACAGATTTTAAAAAATCAACCCTTAAGAGGGTGAAATAAGGGTTAAACGTTTTTTTGGAAGTCCGACAATTTTGATGCAAGCTCTTTGAGACTATGTATTTGACTTGATGGTTTGTTAAAATAAAATATTTATTCCACTTTTTTTGGATAATCAACCCCTAAGATGGTCAAATAAGGGTTGCAAGTTTGTATGGAACTTCACCGTTATAAAAATTAAATACTTAAAAAAAGTTTTGATTGCCTGTTGACGAGTGTGGCCCGTGACATTACTCGCGCTAGCGACGCA
>DWNE01007729.1:0-12032 GCA_018249875.1 Cecropterus toxeus | reverse complement strand
AAAAAAAAGCAAATTTTGAAAAAAAAAAAATATAAAAAATTTAAAAAAATGGCGCCTAAAATAGGGGAAAAAGGGGGGGGGGGGACGAATTCTTTTACTATTGCGACAATATGGGTATCAAATAAAAGCACGAAACATTCGAAATGTTTGTAGTTGTGTTTTCCGTATAAGTCATAGAACAGTAATAAAAATGTTCCCGCCTTATTTTATTTTCCTTTTTAAAAATGCTATGATATACCCGCGTCAGACGTTTTCCGGATTTTGTAACCCATTTCCTTCAAATCCATTTAAAGATGCATCCCTATTAATGGGTGGACGGTTGGTAAGGAATAACATTACTTAGGTGTTCATCGGCTCTAAAAACATCATATAAAATTTTAAAAATAGTTTCATATAAAACAGACAAAGATGCAGTTGTCATAAAAAATATGTGCCGACCAAGAAACAATTGTTGGGTGCGTCGGTGGTCGGCACTCGGCCACTCATACAGATTGTAGGCAGCGGCACGTACTCGTATTAAACTGACGCACGACAAGATTAGTAGGCGGTGGTGCCTACCTCCTACATCATTATGATAGCTTGGTATCTAAACACCGGCTTAGTATTAATCTGTATATGAATATATTATCCGAGGATAAAAAAGGTCTACAAAATTTGTTTAGCAGGTATCTAAATATCGGATAAAATATAAAAATTACAGTTTTGTTTTTCTATTTTAATGCTAAAGTGAGCGATCCTATAAAGAGCTATTTGTATAGTACCGTCTTTCTCGACGTATTTGTCGCATATTTATTGTCGCGGACCTGTTGACAATTTATAATACGGCTCACTTACCTTTAATGGCGGCGTAGAAATGTACAGCGGCGGGTCGTTCTGAGATCCCGTGTATATATCCTGTCCATCTGGCCCTTTGGTGCAACCCTCGGCGTCAGCTACACTGTATCTGCACACAATGCCGTCGGCGGGTTTCGGATCGTACCCCGGCGGCTTTCCAACGTGAAAACCTTTAGCTTTCACCCAGAAACGGAATTTTGAACTGTCGGAGCTATTACACTCTTCACCGCGGAGTGTACGCAGTATTCTAGCGTACTTCTTTAATGTTATAGTCTTTGTTTTAGCCAAATCGCCATATGTTTGTATAACCCAAGGCTGGTAAGTCGAAAATAGATCCAATTTAGGATCTCCTGTTTGTACCTTCGGTCTTTTATTATTGTTCTGTTCATTCTTCTTATCTGTTTTAGAACTGCTCGCTGTAGATTTGCGTTTCGTTGGCTTTTTCGGCGTTTTCTCAGGAATACTCTCTTGAGCTAGTTTCTTCCGTAAACCACGGTCCTTTATCATGGCTGCAGCCATTTTTACAACTAATGAGATTTTAACTGTTGTCTTTTACACACATTTTAACTGTAACTTCATCCAAAACTGTTTACGGCGACTAAACACAAAATCACTGTTTTTAAGAATTACGTATAACAATGGTACTCTTTTGTCTTTTCAAAAAGAGAAGGTTGGGGGAATTGCCCGTAGATTGTTTTCAAGAAAAGTTACTAGCTTAAAGTTAGGAGTCTCGCGTGCGTACAACTTCGCAAGAACTTTTCACTGCGAAGTTTTACCGACGTAAAGGACTTTCTTTGTAAACTTCACCGGGCGGTTGGTATGAGAAAAGGATGTTGGTTAGCCTTTGGGCCCGTACCGATTAATTAGTTTGCTAATGCTAGGAAGTTACATGTTATTAGTCTAAATGCTGCAACGTGTTATATTTTGAAATTAATTCGCAAGCACGAAAAAGTGCGGAAAATCGTAGCATGGAAAATCTTACAGCGCGCGTATTCTGCGTTATTCGAATGGTTGTGCAAAACAAACTAATTAATCAATCAATTAGGAAGTTCCCTGTTCAAACAGGTGATGTTTGAAAAAGTTGCCAAAAAAACAAAAAAGTACCAGGCGCGCAGTCTAAACCGGAGGTATCGTAACCGGTATAAATAAGGACGCGATATAACCCCCCTGAACACGGCCGCTCGCGTAGGGCGCGCGCGGTGTACTGTCGTAGTGTTGGCACGTGCGGGACGAGCGTTGCTAATTGCCCGCGAAACAATCGGCCCGCGCCCGATAATACTCGGCGCTTGGGCTTGGCGTTCGGGCCAAACCAACACACGCGCGGCCTTGTATACGCTTGGCCCGTAGTGAGATAATGGCTGGCTGTTCGTTTTATTGCAGCAGGTTGCGTTCGGAATGGAATGGTTATTTTGAATTTGAATGTTAATGCACTAAAACAGATCCTACAAATTGAAATAAAACCATAGACAAGAAGAGATGGCCTTTTTTCTTGCAATATAATATTATATAGTGGAAGGAATGGAAGATGGAAGGATTGGAAGGTAGTTTAGTGGGTACCTGTAGATTAATTTTATATTAATTGAAATAAAATCATTTGTAATTAATCGATCTACCTACAAATTCATGAAATATATTTTTAAATTGTACTTTATTGTTACGCAAATATAACGTATATTGGATAATTGGCGTTACACCAATATAATGCTAGATATAATTTAAGCAGAGTAAGAAAATAATCATTATTATTATCAATGTATTACTGTCCCACATAGGGTTGCTACACGCACTTTATAATGAAATATTTTACTTAGCGTAGTTGTATACTTATACTTCATGACAAAATAAAGTACGCAATTTTTTTTTTGCATCATCTGGGTTAAAAAACAGGTTGTAAGCATTTTTGCGTCAAACAAACAATCTATAGTGGTAGAATAATCAATTTCCCCCCTTTTTTAGCTGACTTGACTTTCTTTCACTACAAAAAAAATAACCTTATTTCAAAACTATTTACTTTTTCTTTGTATAAGGTGCATTAGGGTAATATCGGAGCTGGGGTAAAATCGGTCGAATGCAATTGTAGCCGAATTACGGCATCTTTATAAAAATCGCTGTATCAAGTATGTAGGCTAATTTTCATAGCATGGTATATGAAGTCGCTAATTTTATAAATGTGGTCATTTAGTCCACAATTTTAACTGTACGGCTTTACCCCGGCTCCAATGTTACCCCAACTTACCTTATATTTAGTAGGTGAATAAAAAGGTAGCAACCCTAGCCCCACAGATGGGCACAGATGTCTTTTCTTGATAAAAAAGTTTATTTTATTATTTAGTCTATACACAGTTCACTTCGGTAGATAAGTCTTTATAGTTCTATACCAAATGTCTAAAGTCTATAAGTAACTTTAGACATTTGGTATAAAACTATAAAGACTGGAAATATCACTTTCCTTCACTGGTAAAGTAACTAATAATTAAATTTTAATGAAGCACTCATTGAATATGAACTTCGTAACCTCAACGTAAGACAGAACTCCGTAGACGTAAATAAACTCCGAGTCTCAAACGATTGGAATCATTGTTATAGTATCTAGTAAGTATTTAGATATTTGTAATATTAGATATACCTAGATATCAGTGGTGTAGAGTACCTTAGCAAGGCCCCGTATGAAATTTTGAGCGGGGAGGGAGGGGGCCTTAAAGGAAAAACATACATAAAAAAATATTTATACATTACAATTACGTATCTGTCAAAATTTGGGAAGTTTTTATTAATTTTCGCACGTTGGGGCACCCGTGGCCAGGGGGCCTTGTAAGTTGATACGGCAGATACGGTGGTAGTTACGCCCCTGCCAGATATATACGATTAAATTAGATGTACGCTCTTGAAAGGTGCTAGAACGAAGCATGGTTCGACCGGGGAGGTACCACGTAATTCTAGCGAAACGTAATTCTTGTGTTTCAGTGGACGGGTGTGGTTGCCGGCTCATTTATATATAAGGCGACCATAAGGGTTGCCAACCGTAATATAATATATAGTATTGTACTTTATTTCGGCTCTGCATGCTATATACTATTAAAATAAATAACGTAAGTCCTATATTTTCGACACCGAAATCTAACAAATAACTCCATCAGCATCCAATACAAATTTTCCTAACGTGTCTTTACATTAATTTTAAATCAAGCATATCACTTCAAAAATATAAGAAGTATAAATTTATTAAAACAACTAGCTGTGCCACGCGGTTTCACCCGCTACTACATAAGAAAGAAGAAACAAACATATATGTTATATAGCTTTCCTCAATAAATGTACTATTCAAGGCAAAAATATTCTTTCAATTCGAACCAGTAGTTCCTGAGATTAGCGCGTTCAACCAAACAAACTCTACTGCTTTATAATATTAGTATAGATTATATTTTTGTCTAAATGTTACGTTTTGTCTATAAAATATGTGTGTTCCATATTTGTACTATACTTTTTATAACTTATTTTGAATGAAAAATACTTTATTTTGTTGACTAAACGTTGGTAGCCCTATTGGCGCCTGTATATAAACGAGACTCACACCTATCAGATCAGATGCTGTATAAGGGCCTTTTGTCATTTTAAAACTTTACACACGTTTAGTCTAAAACTCTAGACCTCCACGACAGTGTTCCCCACACTATTCTGACACAAAATTTTGCGATCGGTATAGATTTGTCGTTGTTGACACTTTTTGCAGTAATATTATTTTAGGCGCGAAACAGTACGAAAATAATTGACGTCATATTACCTGTATTTTTAAAATGTCATTATTTTTTGGATAACCACTACAAGGTCATTCGAGAAGTGAAGATCAGGTGTTTTTAGCCAGGACCTCTAGATATAACATTCTATTTTTTTTTTGTTAGAGATTTACATTTCGTCACCTTTACAGTTTTGAGAAAACAATGCGGTAATGTTAAAAATTTGAACAAATATTTGTGGACGACAACAAATGTTTGTCAAACATGCATGTACAGTCTAGTGGTATTTCTTGTTTTTTTTTTAACAATATAAAGATACGTTCGGTTTGCCAGTCAAAAATGAAATAATTATAATATTATAAGAACTTATGATTCCAAAACATTGGGACATGATGGGCATAGAAATAAAACAACAAGCAGTGAAATATTTTAAATCCTTATAATAAGATATAAATTCAAATTTGTGTCTGTATATTGTAGAGTGCAAAAAACAGATGTAGCATTTGTCAAATAATAATAAAAAAATACTAAAAATAATAAGAAGGGAAAACAAAAACATTTATCATCTCCTATTTATAATTTTTTACATGAGTGATAGGTTTAAACGATTTCGAATTTATGAACAAACCTAACCGTATTGTATACCATAAACAACTAAAAGTCGGCTGACCATGACTGACGTTCGAGTCGAAGGCATGATAAGTAATCTCAAATTGCAAATAATAGAAGCGCACGCGCACGACCAACGACCGCATGTAACTGCGGTATCTGTTAAGCCACCTTCAACCTTATTCCTAGGTCAAAAGTTACGTTACTACGCCTTCTAGACGTTTTAAAGCTTTTCTGTAACTAGGAGGTGCATGCGCGCGAATTAGCACGCGGCGTCCACTCGCGCGCAAGCCAGCACGCCTGCGCGAAGCACAAAAGTGTGCGCATCTTACTAGGCGGCTATAAGGTACGAGGAGATATTACGCGCATAAACGTTTATTCATACGTGTAGAGCGAGAAAGAACGACATAGTGCGCAAAAGATAGCACTATCTTTATGTCTCTTTCTTCCTTGTACGAACACAATATTAAACTTTAACTTTAAGACATACGCTCGATTGTTACTTGAATATTAAAAAAGAAGATGTCCATTTGTGTGTTTTATTGTATAAAAAAACAACATACTGACCAGCTACGGTGAGCAGAAAAGTGTGCGCAAGTTACTGGGAGTTCATACTTATCACTATAATACATATAGAGGAATAGTATTTAAGATAAGTGAAAACGACATACTGCGCATACGCCGATAAGCGTCCCTCTCTTTTCTTTTTATAATTGAAATTCAACCTTAGTATCACGGAATAGCGTTGATTTTTATATGATATGCCACACAAACAGTACAGTTATCGTTTTTATTCTTAAAAATAAACCGTAGTTTATCGTCTTGAAGAATGTAAAACTTCTTAAACTTTATGCTCTGCTGTGAAGTTGATGAACATATTGTAAGCCATGGTACCCCACATTGAATTTTTCAACATTTAACCTATCATCATATAACAGAAACGGTGGCACGGGCACCGTTTTTCTACTCACTGGATTTTCTGTTAGGGCATAAGATAATAAATAGAAAGTAGTATAGAAATTAACTTTTCTTCTTGTTTTAAAATAAACATATTTCTAGTATATATAATTATATATGTTAATAGCTTTCTCGGATGCTCAGTGTTACTTCTCGATAAATACCAACTGCGGTGGCTCTGGTTGTAAATAAAACATTCCATAAATTACGAGAAAAAAAATATCTATTAAAAAAATAACCTACTTTTTTTTTGTATTGTCGCTGTTGATGGTTGTGTCATATTGTTGCAATTTATTAGTCCAATGTACTAGGACCACATAATTTCTAGGAAATTTCATTAGCCTGACTGAATTTGATCTCCTTGACTTTCTTGCTGTAAGTGCGCAATTACTAGAAGTACATAAGCTAGATAATTCTTCGTTACTTCCGAGATATTAATAATTTAGGCATCGAATAGCGATGCCTAAATTATTAATTTATAATTGCAATTATGGTGGAACTATAAAATGTCATAGCATCTAAATCAATGAATTTATAGCGAGTAGATATATGAATACATACAGACCAAAATAATGGCGCACCTCGTAGGCTAGTAGCGTATAGTTTTTGCAAGTATGTTAAGCGTGGGCCTTCGTGGGGATACGAAGATGCTCAATTTGCCCGCTGCATTTCTGACAAGGTATTCTTGCGACACTCACTACCAGGAATACATAAAACCTTGGAGAATATATTCAGAAGTTCTAAAATGGAGATAGAACTTTTTGAATCTAGTGCGTTAATCGTGTACCAGGGCGTACGAAGTGTTAGAAGTTAATTCAGTCGTGCTCAGAATGATGCGGATAGCATTCTCTATGATGTATTTTGTATATTTTATGCTTCGATCACTAATATAAACTATTATGTTTATATTAGTGATCGAAGATTTTATGCGAAGTATTAAGAAACTATTGTGTTAAAAATGATAGGATTCGACACGGAAATCAAATGTTTTAAATTATATGACATACAGTGTTTACTTATGTTTTCGATATGATGTAGCGATGTGCAAGCGCACGATAAAATGTCACTCACCATTCATCAGGTGCATTTTAGTGCAATTGATAATTTCGCAACATAATATAATTATAATTAATGTGAGAATCGTTCATTGTTTTTTTGGCGCGACCATTTTCCTAATTATATTTAAGTGTGTCTGACTGCGTCAGAACGAGGGTAAGGGTTTTCGAGTGTATGTATGGTTGTTTATAATATATATACTATATATATCCATTCTTTCACATTCACACTTTTAATCACTTTGGTACTGAATTTCTTAAGGTTGTGAATCCTTCGGTTGTGGCGCTAGCCCAATAATCGGATTCAGTTTCGGCATAAAATTGAAATTGCTAAAATATATACATCATAATATCGTCGGCTTGCTGCGAAAATCGAATAAATGCACTTTTTCCAAAATCAAGTTATATGTAATTTTTTATACTCTTTCTAATGGTAAAATCGAACAATTGCTAAGTTTAGCCATTGAATTTCGAATGAAATATACAAGTGAAACATTACAAACGACTTTATCCAATGAATATATAAAATTATATGCTAGTATATAATACAATGATATATATATTTATAAGTTTTTCTAACACAGATGCAACTACTAGTACAAACAACTTATGTACATTAAAAAACTATTAAAAGCATTTATTCAGATTCTTAAGCAGTTATTTAACAGGTGAAATATTTTAAAGTAATTTAAAGGTATTCGTTTGAAGTAAGATTACTATATAGAAACTGTTCTACATAAATAACTGGACAATTTTAATAAATTTTCTTCAAAGGAAGCCTTATAAATTATAACAATTCTTTATTTTTACCTTAAATTCTTACTTAAAACAGTGTTGAGATGCTTTAATTAGTCCCAAATGCCAAATTTTTAGGATTCATTAAGCATTACATTATTTATAATGTTAATTTCGAAGAAACATGAGATAGAGGATAGAGATAGAGGATAACCTTATATATGCACGCCCATGTTACTTAAAATTAAATTTAATGACGATTTTACTATTGCAATACAATAAATTGAATGTTATTCGTAAAGACGGATGTATAGCACAACTTTTTGTACAAAACATTTTTCAGTCATGGTGTTTTACATCGGTCTAGAAGAGCATGAAGTTTGAAATGCTGTTTTCTCGGTTTATTAAAATCTTATATGGTTTTCACAGCAAGCAGACGATATACTTAAACAAAATATCAAACTTGGCTGTCCGGTTTTTTGTTTTCATAATAATTTCTTGTTACTAAATCGCCATCGCTTTTCCTGGGCGGTCGGAGTCTAATAATAATATGTACCCAAGTAGCTGTTTTTCTTATCTCCTATCTATCATTAAAATTATCTTATCAATAAGTTGTTAGACTCAGTGGCGACAATTACATGAATAAGTGAGATCATGTGTCAGTATAATTAAGATAATTACTAGACATAATTATCTATTACACTAGCTTTGCCACACGGTTTCATCCGCTATATAGCGTGATTTCATATAGCCTAGCCTTCCCCAATAAATGAACTATTCAACACATTTTTATTCGAACCAGTAAATTCTCAGAATAGCGCTTTCAAACAAACTATTGAGCTTTGTGATATTAGTAGTATATGATTATATGGTGAGGATAAACGGGAAATCTCTCTCTATCTCGAAAAATGCAACTTTACATCAGTTATAAAACAATTTTCGAAAATTAATTGAGTTAAACTATGAAGTCTACCAGTAGCGTATGTTGTAAGACTAATTTTGAACTAAAAAGTATTATACCAATTGAAACATTTTTAGGGTTAATGTAATTGTTTTTAATGTATATAACTAAAGTTCGTTTTATTGTGACACGACAATTTTGCTATCCCGCGTCGATATGTATAATCATATCGAACTACGCATATATGTATAGGTAATCGTATTTTATACGCAATTGTACAAATTTACAAAAGTATATTGTGGGTAAAAAGTTAGTGCCGGATATATTTTTACCGACTTCAAAAAGGAAGGGGGTTATATAATATAGCGCGTTTTACCTTACTGTTTAGTACACTTGCAGAAACAATAACGCATAATATAGATACGATTTTGTCTAATTGAGTGGGGATTTTTTTTATAAAATTGAAATAGGAATAATAATTTCATTGATTTTTGGGGTTTGATAGAATTTGCCAGATATTCAAATATCTAACAGTGTAGGAAGGTATTCGCAAGACACCCATAGAGTACCAGATGCAATCGTGGTATAGCAATACTTCAACCTTGTCGTCTGGAGCAGGTAGGCGGTATAAAAATATCCTAGTTAGGTTTAGCCACTAATCCATCTTTGTATTTTTTTTGTCACGAGGGGGAAACCTTTAAAAGGTTCCCGACGTCGTAGGAGCAACGCCGGGCTATGTAGGATTTTTACCGAACTAAAACCCTCCTCGGTAGCAGTCCTTAGCGCTGTGTGGACTCCGGGATATCCAACGGAACACAACTGGAGTCGCCCAAGCGCGATGCCCCTTTGGGGCTCTTTCCCGGTGAGCATTTATGCTTACCGTGCCCTCAGGTGTTTACGACGCCATGCGACTACACTGGCCGTCGTCCTTCCCGGGGTCGCTTGGCTGGGCGGCTCGAGCTCCCACATTTACCACTCGAAACCCCGGAAGCACCCTTACGACCAGCAGGGGATACCGTTGCCCTATTCTGGTCCCAGAACTACAGGTACAAATCCATTTTTATCTACAAATCGACATTAGAGCAACTTGGTTTACGCAGGCCTCTCCCAGATGTAGAGAGGAAACTAGTGAGTGACATAGGCCAAGCCAAGCACTTAAACTTGCAGGGACCAGGCTGTCATGAGATATGACAATAGCCATAACCTATGTAACACACCAGTCGCTATTTGCCTAACACTCGTCGCAAAACTCGCAACGAGCTTGTAAGCGTCGTCACTATGTACCTACATGTATACTATATATAGTCGCAATGATACAATCAAGTAGCGCGGTAATGCGTCCCGTCGCCGCTCCGCGCCGCGCCGACACTCGACACGCCGCCTCGTAATGTTGTTGTGATGTGCCTAGACACATTGAATCGGTTATCGATATCGATAGGTGATAATAATTTTATTTATTTTTTTGTTGAGACTAAGTAAGCTTGATATGATCTACGGTTTGTATGCCTTTATTTTGTTTATATAATTAATTTAAATTTGTCGCTGATTTTTTAAACATTGCAGTAACAAACAGTTAGCAGCAGCATACAGTCCACTTGATGTTAAGTGAACACTGCCGCCGATAGACCTTTGTACGCAACATAATATACAGCACGGCTTCTTTCTGAAGTCATTCACAGATGCGTTGCTTCTTCCGAGGACTAAGACGATGGTATCAATCTTTCCATCGTAACGCAAAAACTGCTTCACTTATTAGGCAAAAATACGAGTGACGGTAGTAACCAAGCAGGACAACCATAATCTTCTAGCACCGTGCACATCGCGTTTTTAGTAAATCCTGTACAGTTCAAAGTAATATTTGATATTAAACATAGACATTAAATAGAAAATGTAGATACTATAGTCACTTGGTCAAACCTTTATTTAGTTTACTTACGAGTATTACACGAAAAAAAATCTTGTCTGAAGCTATTATTGTAAAGTTGCGTAGCAGTGTTTTACAATTCTAACATTAATAAATTCGTTTCAGGAACACGTATAATGGTAAGCTTTTTCACAGTTCATTTCAAATTTAGAACATTATCGATGTCGGTAAAAAAAATGTATTGACGCCCCATCCCATTTGGCACCTACTTTACTGCCCGACCCCTCCCCGGCTTATCTGAAGTCGAGCCGAGCGCAGATATATTTCATCTCGCCACTAGGCACGTTTTTATGCAACGCGCCCGCTACAGCGCTACTACTCTTTTTGTCGCTGCGACCCTAGTACCTCTTCACATTTTTGTCGGTGTCAAAGTCATTACGGATGACGCGCGTTTTTTGCGATGAGTTCGAAATACAAATGAGTTGGTTGTACGATTCCCCGTAGTTTTCGAATTTTATTTGACACGCTTTTAATGTTAATAACCTTTTTATTTGTTCATGCGAAAGTATTATGAAATTGTAATAAAAATATATGATTCTAATGGAATATACGCCCTATCAAATACTGTATATTGTCGTTTTTTTTTTTCTTAGTAGTTTCGCTTCAAGAACATATAATATTCTAGATCATACTTATTGATTACAAGAGTAAAAAGACTTCCAACGTTCTGTTTTAGTAAAAAAGCCGGACACATTCATGATAAAAAAGAAAATAGTAAACAAATGGTGGTACACTTTGGTGATTGACATATTCAGCAAAATATGGCGAATGAAGTGAAGGGTGGCATGAAAGTTAAATCTAAATTGGTTTAGCCTTTATTTAGGAACATTCATTTTTTAAACGAACGAACACGCAGTCATTCTGATGGTAAATGGGACCTGTCGCGCGTGGACTTCTGTACGCAACTTCACATTTCTAACTTCACGTTAGAAATCGGAGTGGTGGTGGTACCTGAGTCAACCTCCAATGGTTCTACCACATAGAAAATACACTTTATGAACCTATTATAAACTCTCCAACATCGTGTTATGAAACAATTTTCGAAAATTAATTAAGTTAAACTATAAAGTCTACCAGTAGCGTATGTTGTAAGACTAATTTTGAACTAAAAAGTATTATATCAATTGAAACCTTTTTAGGGTTAATGTAATTGTTTTTATGTATATAACTAAAGTTCGTTTTTTATTGTGACACGACAATTTTGCTTTTGGACAAAAGATTCACAGCCCCACACGAGGTTCGAAATGTGTTTGGGATTCGGTAATTTGAAAGTCTATATAGAA
>DWNE01007728.1:0-12033 GCA_018249875.1 Cecropterus toxeus | reverse complement strand
TGAAAAAAAATGAAGAGTACCTACCCAAGACTTCTTTATCTTTTGAACTAAATAAGTTCTACACATAATTACGTTACAGTACATTTTTGATTTTTCTGGTATGAATCAAACATAAGATACTACCGACCTACTTTAATCATATCTACTTACATATATTATTGACAATTTAAAACATACACCCAATGTTGCTGACATTTTCATATGTCAGATATGTAGTTAAATAACGCATTATTGCTTTTGAATGAAACTTACTTAATTAAACCTAATTTTCATTTAGAGACAATTTTTGAAATAACCTTAAAATTAATGTAAACACGAAAAATACCTACGTATAAAAACTCTGTAGTAGATGGAAGATTAGTTTTTGTTAGGGTTTAATTACGGTCGAGTTTCGACCGCTGCGAAGGACAACTAACTTTTATTAATTACGGTTAATTTATTCGTCTCAGAGTAGGTAGAGCTAATTAATAATATCTTAAAATTATTGTGTCTGCTTCTGAAAATAGCACTACATTCTGTAATATATAATTATTAATAATTATGTTCAATAATCATGCAAGTAAATTGTTCTTTTTTATAAGTAGTTAGTTTATGAAAATGGCAAACAATATGAAGGAGACACTAGGTAGGTACAGATAGAGAGGTAAAGATCTTAGGACTTTAAGTGATTTTCGGGGATAGAGACCTACTTTGCGAAGTATAGAATCATTTTCGTTGGCGATGGTCTTCTTCTGTTTGTAACTGTTCGGCTACAAGGATTAGGACGACTTTCAGTACGTAGAATTTACAGATGTCACGGAAGATATTCTAAATCAAATCCACATGAGTTCTTGGAGCCTAATCTATCTTTGAACTCAGAAAAGATTTGAGTCCTAACCGAAAGTGGCTATGCCTGAAAAAATCTTATTTGTAATGCTTTGGATAAATCTATAGATTACTTACCCAAACATCCTATATCACACCTCTAACCGAACCAATATAGTTCGAGGAGGTACCATATCAACTATTTCTAACGTGAATCAATTTTAGCATTTCAATGAAAGAGTGTGATTCCGGCTTACTGTCAAATGAGGCGACTATCTTAGTTCTTAGGAGTAGCAACGCATATGTAACGGACTTCAAATAGAACCCCAGTTCTATTTGTAGTTACTTACAGATGTCCATGAGCTACAGTAACTACCAACCATTAGCTGTACTACATACTCGTTTGTTACTTCAATCCGATCCATAAACAAATAAAACAAAATTCTTTTAACACTGCTGTTCAAAACAGAAATAGGCCGAGAGGTGGTGCCTTTTCTTCACTATCTCCTGCTAAACGACTCTACTAAGTTTTACGCCCTCAGAACACATTTTATTTATAAAATAATAGCCACTAATCGAATTGATTATAATTTCCAACTTTTAACATTACTCTACATTCCTAAGATTTATGTCATTAATACCAGATACACTGACGGACAGGCAAACTTATACCCAATTCAGACATGTGTTAAAAATGGATTAGACTATGTAAGCCTGCCTATAATAATACATTACTCTCCAATATAACTCGCAATTTTGTATTCACAACCCCGACCGCAACTACACGCGTAGACCTACGTTGAGCCACCCTAATGCGAGGGGATCGTGCAGCATATGTGTCATCGAGCTATCTATAGTTCATGTTTCCCTGGTACATGTAGCCCACATGCTCAACCCTTTTCAGACACATTGGCCACACATGGATTGCTCAACGCTATCCGCGATACCACACGGTGTTTGCCTATAGAATACACATTCAATGATTTGACATAACACATTCAACGATTTGATAGAACATCGACAAAATAAACATGTGTGAAACAATGAACCGTGTAGTTGTAGTCAGTGAGTATACCTTTCTGTATCTGTAGTTAGTAACTAGTGTGTAGTGTGTATGCAAACATAAAAAAATCCGTAGTATCAATACTTCACATAAGTGTAGGTAGAGACAGTAGAATCCAAGATTTCAGCAGCACGGTTCTCTTTGTACGTATGTTTGCCATTGTTAAAATGTTTCCATTGGTAATTTAATTTCCATAATAAATAATATTTTTTGCTGCTTACTTTTTCATGCTGGATTGACCCTCATAATATGTGACACACAATAGGTCGTTTTCATTAAAAACCGTTCTACTGAAATGACGTTATAATTTATAATACTTACAATAATACTCAGTTATAATTTTAAAACTTTGTACTTAGAATGAAACTTGAAGTAAAAGTTATTTTTTAATACATTAAAAATGACGCCAAAGTCTCATTTTACTTATTAAAGAATTATTTATATAAGAAATGTAAACACAACCGTATAAAATCCATGATATCATAGAAAAAAATATGTGAAATAAATCAAGTTAAATTGAAATTGTTCTTAAAATGTTCTTATTTATCTGACACACTTTTGACATCCAGCTGATCAAACTTGCGCCGTCGCACACGCCCAATGACGCAGTGACATGCGTCAACAGCAACTGATGCACCAGGAACACAGTCGCACTAAGAAGTGCAATGATGTATCGGCGCATTGCTAAGACCACGGTTGCAGGGTCTGCATTCGCTTTAAGCGTTCACTGTCATTCCCTTTCACTCTTAACAGATTCACGTATTGTATGATAGTGATGCAAAAGGGATGGGGAAGGTCATCTTATATTGGGAGTTCAGTTACGTTAGTAGATTATTTCTCTCTCTGTCTTTCACAGTTATCACCAACGAATGAATGGGTCGGCTTACAAACTGTAGTTTGTATTCTCGGTTATTTTTATTCAACTGTCTCACACTTCTGTAACATTTCATTGCAGTTTTAGAAATTACAATAGATCGATTTATTCTTAAATTTACAGCATACTGTTACTGTTCCTGATTAATAATAATTAAGAGAAATATAGTGTTAAGTTTACTAATTTTTAAATACAAATTCTTATTATTGAAATCGTATTTTCACAAGAAAGACTTATTTCCAAATTGGGCAATTGTTAATAGAATGATTATTTTCGGCAAAGCTGTTCAAAAATTGTTCCTTATATTGTTTAACATAGATATCTTAATATGAGTGAGTATAATTTGTACTGGATTTCTGAAATTACCTTCTACGATGCAATACTCACCTAATACTGCGTTTTCAAATGCTCACCTTCTATTCAGTTTAGTGCTCCTAGTACAACAATACTAAATTAACTAGCCACCGCTGACTAACATTGCATAAATGCATTATTTATGCAATGTTAGTCGGCGGTGACTTTAATCCCCTTATCTATTTGTTATGTTATATATGTCAAATTTTATCTAAAGTAATATCAACCATAAAGGTATAAAAATATAACTGGAGCATTAAATTAAAAGACATTTATCAAAGGCAGCTTCTGTATAAGTGTATGTATGTATATTTTTGATCTACTTATGAAAAAGTAGAGATGAAATTAGTAAATTTTTAGGTAAATCTAAGGTTTTTATTGATAACAGTGAATTGTCGTCGGGATTAAATGGTTTTGGATACATTTGCAAAATAAATCTCATACCTAAGTTTTGGCAATTAGTAATCTGTGACATTTACTATTTCATACTCTATTTTTTAAATTATCTATTATAAAAATACATTATTTTTAATACATAATTTAGGTACGTAGATTTTTCATAACTTGTTACTTATGTCACTATAGAAAATATTCAACAATATCTCGCGAGACGCAAGTCGACATTATCCTGGATGGAACTAAGATGTGCAGTCGACACGGCAGGGATCCCTTCCCATTTCATGATATCCTGGTCAAAAGTGACGTCATTGACACCAATCTTTTTCACTCACTTTGATTTGAAAACTTGTAAATAAACTTCTCTTTCAGAAGTGTTTTTTCAACGTTTTTTATTATTGATAAATTATCAATAAGAAAATACAAAATGGTGAAGCTTTGAACTTCCACTCTACTTTCATAAAAAAAGACATTGTGCGAAGAACAAATTAACAACTTTGTTGGTATGGACTCACTTAATCCTTATAAGTCAATAAAAATATTTTCCCAATAATATGAAATGTGAGTAGCAACCCCAGAGGAAATAAAAATAGAGTGTTTTTGTTATTGTGGAAACAACTATAATACCTATAAATAAATTTAATTATTATACTAAAACAAAACATAATATAGTATAAAAATTCAAAAGCGATGTGTGAACTATAGATATAACAAAGAATCCAAATCTCAGACTGTTGAGAGAGTTACTTAAGTTTAGATAGAGGATAAAAACGATTTACATCCCTTTTTCAAATTGGCGGCCGCGAGAAAAAATGTCCAATCCAAGTTTTTAACCGACTTCCCAAAGGAAGAGAGGTTATCTATTCGTCACGTATATATATATATGTTGTTATACAATAATAACTTGAATTTAGCGTTCAACATCCAAATACTAAAATTGTGTCCTCTGATTTTCGCAGCCCAAAATGTATTTTTTTAATAGACGAATAAGACATTTTAGGATAGGATATTTGATCGCCTCATTGATAAAAAAAAACTCGGTTACATAATGCCCCCGTCTTGGTAAAAATGAAGAATTAACACCTTGGATCAGAATTACTAAATAAATAAGTATAAGTTTTGTTTATAAATATAACCTATTTAAACACATCTAAAAGGAGTAAAATAACGATGCAAAGCGTCCCGCTTGTGTTTTCAAGTCTTCCCATTGGTCTCCTGTCTCTTTCATTGTGTGACCATGTCCGTTAAACAACGATCGATTGGATGTTACCCAGTACATCCCCACGAATATCATTGTACTCCTCTACTGTCAGGAGCTTTGATCTCTTCACAACCTCTAAATTCCCAGTATAAAAAGGGGGCATGTCATTGTTTTCACGCACACGCACTTTTTGTTAATGATAAAAAACTTTACGTTGTCCAGGATCCTACGCAACAAGGATAGGATAAGCGGTTTCATTGTTTTGTACTTAGGTAATTTTAATTTTTTAACTTAATAGATTGTATAGGTAGCCTAATTAGTTATTTAATGAGAAAAGATGCAAGTATTTACTTCTTTTATGAATAACAAGTACTTATTATACGTACCAATAAAGGTCTAAATTTATAATATTGAATCACTTATTATAATTATATTACTACTAGACTACTACTCATAATGTTCTTTAATGCATCTGAGAACTACTGATGGCGATTAAAAGTCAAGCTTGCGTGGTATTTTTGATATTCCATAAATTATATAAAGATATATATTAATTAAGATGATATAAATAAAAAAAGAATGTATACAATTATTCTTATACCTAAAATCGATGAACATCTAATGTGGGTAATATAGACTGCACTACCATCCAAAATAAGGATAATATTATGATTGTTAAGTACGTATCGGACCGGACTCCTTTGTGGCGCGCACTTAATGCATCGGCGTTGCACTAATACATAGAAGTGAATGGCCGTTGCGCCACGTCACGCGTCGTATCTGCGTTCATTGCCTTAACCCTTGAGCACCTTGTCCTTTCGCAGGACGACGCGTTACGATCAACCTCCTTTAATTATTTGCTGCCCTGGTGATTCGCAGGATATTTCGTCCCTTTGGGAATAAGCTCCGGCGTCCTAAGGGATAGGATAAGATTTATTAAAGGACTCTCTTATCTCTGTGTTAGAAATGTATAATTTGTTCTGCTGTACATAAGATAAACTAAATCTGATTTTTTAAAAGGGGATTTAGTATTATATACATATAATAATTGTATTTTGGATTACTGAAAATATGAATATTTAGTACATGGTACACATATATTTAAAGCCATTTATTTGATTTTCCACTCTATTTTGAAATATTTGAACATACGGTAACCGTTGATAATTTATTAATTATTATTTATAATAGCTTATAAATTACTTGATTATACTTCTAGATCTTTCATTATCTTGTTTCAAACTTCACTTACAAAGACTCAAATAAAAAGGGAAAGGTCGGGAATGAAGCTTCTTATGTATTCTGTGGTCCTGCTAATTGTTGACGTCATTCCAATAGAATCCACATCCCCTTGGGTACCTCTTCAGCAAATGACTTTTATTGGGTTTAATGTAGAGCAAGTGAAAGGTTTTTATTTTTTCGTAATGCATATAAATGCGTAAAGCATACTAAATTCCCATCTAAGTACAATGAAATTTGTTAATACTCCTGTATATTACGTTTAAATTTACGAGGTTGATTACCACAAAAAAAAAGATTTTATATATATTTCAAATAAGCCGTGAAATAAATGTATCCCAACGCACCCCGTCGCCATTCTCAGAAATATAATGGCCGACGGGAACTCGCAGTGGTTGGGGGAGCAGTGTTAGAGCGAGAAGTCCAGATCCCGACTCTTCCCCTTCCTGTCGCACAAACGAGCTTTCGAAAGCTCCTGCGATCGTGACCTCTATTACTTCTCTGGAACCCTGGTACATTCCCGCGTTACTATCGTCGTTGTCGCTAGCCGCTTTCTCCTTCTGATGAACTTTTTTTAGTATCGCTACCCCGTGAATGAGACGTAATCACTGTTTGTCTCCTTTCGTCTCGTTTTCACTTTTCACTTTAAGGGAAGTTTATAGCGAATATCCCGTCTAGGCCGTAAACCACCTGTCTGCCAGATTTTAACGAAATTTGACCACAAATTCTTGCGTGTAAGACTTAAATAATATTAGTGACATTTATAACATTAGTAAGAGAAAATAGAAGTGATAGAAAGAATACTTAGTAATAGTTAATTTTTATTAACTATAAAGTTATAATACAAGAATTAAATCACAGAATGATGTAATTATTTGATATTTAGTTGTTATGACTTTATTAAATTTTCAACGTTTTTTTAGTCATCTTTAAACCGTAATTTCTTTGCTTGAACTTGCCATATCCCAGTAATCGTATTGTATAAAGAAAGTAATAATTTATAGGAGATCTCATTTTACTTTCAGTCGTGTTTGGAGCTAGGAACTCCCAAATATC
This sequence comes from Cecropterus toxeus, assembly GCA_018249875.1. NCBI lineage: Eukaryota > Metazoa > Arthropoda > Insecta > Lepidoptera > Hesperiidae > Cecropterus > Cecropterus toxeus. Next base: position 5,046 of record DWNE01007728.1, on the reverse strand, counting down.
TCCCTCCACTACGACCCTGACATCGACTATACCAACGCTCGCTATGTCCCGGACACCAGCCACGCTAACTATGGCCCAGGAGTTGCCAACCGCGGTGCCCTTGCCCCCAGTTTGCCCGGATGCCACCAATACAAACACGCCGTTGGGGAGACTACGCAGCGCCATGAGAAACACCAGTTTCACGCAAATTAACGCTTTCTTTGACGCCTTTCTTATTTTCTACAGCGATGAACATTTGGTAAGTTTAACTCTAAATCAGTTTTGATTCAAGTCATTGCTTATTGAGTTTTAAGTATTTATATCAGTTACGTTAAACCGTTTATAACATTGACCACATCATTTAAAATATTATGTTTCACATTTTACTAGGATAATGTTAAAAATAAAACGAAACTGAGGTAGTATCGTTTTTAAACATTTGCCATTGCCATTATAATAATTAATTAAATTTAGTTATAACGATCACTTTAAAAAGTTTCCTATACGATATGCGTCTTTTTTATTGCTTTATTGCCGATATTTCGAAGGAATTCTATGGATCTTGATTTCCAACGTTAAAGTTTCGTCCTGACGGCTTATCACAAGTACCCGTTACTTATAATTAGAAATTGATCGATTCCGCGGTAATAATAATGTAAACTCATGGCTAACTTTGACTTTAACATAAACATTCCCAAGAGTGAAGAACCAAGTCCTGAAGAGCGTCGGCTGGAGTACATTAGTGGATGGGACGGAGCTGGCACGGCAGCGGTGTTGGCGGACGGTGGCGCAGCGGTGTGGGTCTCGTCAGGGGACCTGCGACGAGCGCGCGCCACCCTCTCCTGCGCCTGGCTCGTGTTAGACGGCGATGACCCTAGCCAACCCACTATCTCTGAGTGGATCGCGGTAATTCTGCATCAAAAACTAGACCGTTTACGACACTGTAGGGTTTCAAAGGCGCCGTTAAACATTGCCTTATAAATCAACTGATGCACGGATCAGCGATCTTTGCTTTTAAGGGGTCATACTGTTATGGGCCGATATGCGAGCAAGCAAAGCCTTACTAGGATTGAAATAATAAATCCAATAAATTTCTCTAATTGATCGCTAGGTAACTACTATTATAATGAGAAGGACGAATTCCAACTAGATATAGAACTAATATTAGAGTTTAACACAGCCATCTAGGGGTTATAACAATTAAGTAATTTAAAAGTCATAAACATGTTAAATAAAATTAACATTAAACCTAAGGTTTATTTGTAACGTTTAATATTAAGCAGGAACGCCCGATTCGAAATGGTCGTGTTGGTGGCGACGCAAGGCTGACGTCAGTCAATGAATGGCAAGCCTTATCCTCAAACCTGCAACGGGAAGGACTCCAGCTGTTGCACGTGCAAACCTTAGTCGATCAGTTGTGGAACGACGAACTCGACTCCGCAAGACGACGACCGGAATTCTCGAGGATTGTTGCTAGCTTACATCACCCGGAATACACTGGTAAGTAACATAAAGATAAACATGGCCGTATATACGATTTGGGGGGAGGGGGAGGAATTTGTAAACTATAAAAGTATTATAATGAGATAAAGTGAACAATTATGACTGGGTGGTCGATGGTTGCAAAATTTTATGAGTGTTTCCGTGCTTTTATAAGGGTAAACCATCGGTCCCGGCTAATATGGCAAGTCGTTAATTATTATCGAGACCTGATTGGCCGTTTGATACGACAAGGGTTGACCTCTAACCTTCCATTAACATGGATTGGACCAACGTAGCGGCCTACACTACTGGCTTTTCCCAATTGTGAGGAACTTGTGTCCAACTATGAAACGTAAAAGATCTGTGCCCAGCTTGTCAAATTTCTCTATTTACACACTCTACATTTTCTTCTTTTCCAGGTGTTAGTTGGCGTGAAAAAGTAACAGCGGTACGAAACGAATTGAAAACAATTGGAGCGGATGCAATGATAGTAACCGCATTAGACGAAGTGGCTTGGCTCTTAAATGTCCGGGGTCGAGATATTCCATATGCTCCCTTATTAAAAGCTTTTGTGGTGATAAGCATGCGAGAGGTTAAAGTATACGCACCGCCTGGAAAATTGTCCATGCCAGTTCGGGAAGCATTGGCTGTTTATAATTGTTTCACTACTTCCACAAACTGCACTAGGTAAATATCACTTAAAAGAAAACTAACGATGTCAAGAAGTGAGACTACCCATTAAAAACATCATGTTAAAGTATAAACACTTTAACACGGTGGGTTTAACTTTGCCATCTCTTTATATCAGTTGTTGCGTTTCGTTAAAAAGGTTTGGTCACTTAAAATGATGCGACCACTTTAAGAATAGCAAGCATCTGTAATTTACTTTAGATGAAACTCCTGTTTTGAACGTAGTTGCTAACAGACGTCCATAGGAAGCAGTGCCTACTTACCATCAGGTGGACTGTGTGCTCACTTGGTACTTTTTTCACACACAATAATAATAATATTATTGTTTTCTCTACGTAAATTATGTCGTTTACAGAGTTAACGACTACACTACAATCTACTCAGACCTCCGACGAACAACTGACAGCAAGGTTCTGATACCCATCGGAGGCACATTTCAGCGAGGCGCGTCTGCTGCCATCGCTCAAAGCATTCCACAGTCAAAGAGGATATTTCAGCCATCTCCTATTATTTACTTGAAGGCAATGAAAAACCAAGCTGAAATTCAGGGCATAAAGAAGGCTCATTTACGGGACGCCGTCGCTATGTGTACTGTTTTGAGTTATATAGAAGGCATGGTAAGAATGTTCACTCAAATTTAATAATGCCGCTCTAAATTAAAATATTTACGTTAAGAAATATTTAATTTTTCAACAGTTTGATAGCTCTAATGATAACAATATCTCCTATTTAAATATTACCGTTTTTCTTAAATGGATATGTCATTTATTCTATAATAACATTATAGCATTTAATTCTATTAGTTCTGACCTTCTGTTCAATTTCTTATCTACTTACCTTGATATGTTCAGCTTGCCCAGAAATCTTTCTACTTACCTACTTGCTTTTTTTACCTAACACTTTCCCAGTTAAGTATCACAATCTCAAACTAGTGGCTACTTACTCCTATCAGTAGTTACATTGTTCTCAATTACCTATTTACTTTATGTTTACCCATCAACTTCAGTAGGCTAACTTTCTGACAATAGTTACAAGTCTTTTTTCCGATTAAGTATGTTTAGTAACTAACTAAATAACTTAACTTCGAATTCATAGGGAAAAGCTGGTCTCAACGAGATATCAGTAGCGATGAAGGTAGACATGACACGGGCCACGCAGGCTGGCTACGTGGGTCTCGCTATGCGCACTAGAGTCTCCTTCGGCCCAAATGGCGCTGAACCGGAGTACCGCGCCACTAATGCCACAAACAGACGCATTTTCACAAACTCTACAATCATTATTCAGTCTGGCGGACAGTATGATGGTAAGTCAATAGAAACGAACGTCATAACTAGCATAACGATAATGTTATTATCAACATTGGTACATAAGCAAATAAAAGCACGTAAAAGTAATATTGTGGTTCTATTTTACTTGTAGTAGATAGTAATTATGACATTATTAAACGAACAATAATACCCATGTTTCATACATAAAAAAGATCTAAACTAGGCATGTGGTTAGACGTTTAAAAAGTCTCCGTTTAGTTAAAATTATTTTAAATAATGAAAAAATAACAAAGACCTTGATCACATTTAGGTGATCAATGTCTTTGTTATTTTTTCATTTTCATATGTAGTTTGATTAATGCCACGCCTTTTTATGTTTTAATGCAAGATCATAAAAATACTCTATTAGCCACTGGTGACACTATAGACTGATTGCGTGACATACACATGGACCCTCTGTTATCTTGTAACATAAACACATTGTAGACTTCGGTAACATTCGTAGAGGGAACAACAGTGGTCACCAGGACCTTGCACTACGGGACCCCGTCCCGGGAGGAGCGGCGCGCGTTCACGACGGTGCTTCGCTCGCTGTCGGCGCTGGCGACGCTGCAGACGCCGGCCAGCCTGCCCGCGGCCCACGCCGACCCGGTGGCGAGGGCGCCGCTCTGGGCCTACAGGCAGGACTACACGCCGCCCACTGGCCATGGTGTGGGAGCTGCGCTTAACCGACGGGAAGGTGCGATATAATCATAAGTAATAATGCAGTTTCCGATCCGGTGGTAGAGTTAGAAAATATAGTAGTAGTGCAGTCTCCGATCCGATCTTCGATCAAATATTTACTAGATTAAGCGTTGCATACAAACTCAGCTCGAAAAAATGGCAAGAGTTTGATATACTACAGTACATATTACGATGATGTAAAACTGAAAGTTAGATGTACTTAACTAAGGAAAGACACTCCTTCAGAAACCTTACTGTTATGGTGGTTAATTTCCCAATATTTTAAAGCACACTGAGGCAATATAACGCGTCAGCTCGTTGGCTATGTTTAGACGATACTATATCGAAATAAGACCACAATTACATTTGTGCTCTTATTTCTCTTGCCGATTTTGGAGCCGTGACCTTTAATCTAGTACATATTTGATCGAAGGATCCGATGTTAAGTAAGAAAATATAGTAGTGCAGTTTCCGATCCGGTGGTAGAGTAAGAAAATATATTGTAACTGACGAGTTGTGAGTGCCCCCATATTTCATTTGATATCAGTTTTTCAGTTTAAAACTATTCTGCCATAAAAACACAAAAGCGGCATCACAATTAAAGTCATTTTCCAGAAAAAATATTTTTATGTGAAAGTCGTGTCTTGTATCGCTTCAAATTAGATTTTTCTATTCGATTCGAAATTCGATTTTTTTATTCAAATTAGATTTTTAATATTTTTCATTACGTTACTGACATTCGGCTTAAATAAGGAGGTGCTCAATTTCAATCCGTCATAAAAAAAAAAAAAAAACAAAAAACGTTTTCTTTTTTTTAAGATACTACTTTTGCGCTTCTGAGGGAAGAATTAAGCCTTATAAATTACAAAATAATACAAACAAAAAAACCCCCTGATATCTTGCC